>CM069613.1:29724644-29879644 GCA_035771175.1 Paratinospora sagittata | reverse complement strand
CATTTTGTTTATCAAACACTCAACCAAAGGAAAGTTGGCAATTCTCGTTGTATATGTAGATGACATCATCTTAACAGGTGATGATGAAGATGAATTGATCAAGCTCAAAACCCTACTTGCCATAGAATTTGAAACCAAGCCTAAAATATTTCCTTGGAATGGAAGTAGCCTGGTCAAGCAAGAGAATCTCAGTGTCACAAAGGAAGTACGTACTAGATCTACTTAAAGATACGGGAATGCTTGGGTGCAAACTGACTGAAACACCCAGGGATTCAAGCACTAAAATTGGAGCTAATAAGGACAATATTCCAGTGGACAAAGGAAGATATCAAAGACTTGTTAGGAAGCTGATTTATCTCTCACACACCAGACCTGATATTGGGTTCTCGGTTAGTGTAGTCAGTCAATTCTTGAATGATCCAACTGAAGAACATATGGAAGTTGTCTATCGGATACTAAGGTATCTTAAAATGACACAAAGAAATATGTTGAAGTGTTTGTTGATGCTAACTGGGCCGGATCAATAACGGACCGAATGTAACACCCCGCCCGGACGCGCCTAAACCGGCGGTACACTCGCGGACGGGGCGTGCATTTGGAACAATCATAATGGTAATAACAGAGTGCGCAGCGAAAATACAGTACACAGTACAAATCTGATTTCATATAATTCAGAATACTTTTGTACATAAAATGGTCAAGGGAACATACTCCCAAAATCCCCAATGATTCATACAAAGGGTACAAAATGTGAGCCCCATAACCTGCACCCAGTCCACCCTAATTTCCTGTGAAAGATTTGATAATATTGGAGTGAGCTTAACGCGCTCAGTGGGTAAATAGTGCATGAGTATAACAATTAATAAAGCATACTTCAATATCAAATATCTTAAATACACATGTAAGCATCATAATCAATCAATATGTATGTATGCATGACACCGTCACGTATTAATGGTTTGATGAGCGTACATCGCCTTAGTTCACGTACAGGTGTTCTTCCCCGGGCGTAGCCAGGTTCTCTTTGTACGTCCCTCTTCAGGGACGATGCTCTGGATTCACGTACTGATGTCCCTCCCCGGCGTAGCCGAGTTCTCATGTACGTCCCTCTCTAGAGAAATAATATGAATAGTGAGCAATGCTTCTAACTATTCTATGAGTCATAAACCATATACGTCCCTAGGTGGTGATATGTATGATGTCAATGTATGAACTAGTCTAGTCTACTGGTCTGGTATTTTCTTGACATTTAGACTGACTTTGGCAACGTCTGGTGATCCTTATCAGGGTCGGTATCACCACGTGCAAAGTTAGGACATTCAGGTCATAAACATTATTGGCATAATGCAGTGTAAATGAATAGTAGACATAATAATAATTGAATGTAAACTTTAATAAAAGTTATGAAACACGCAAACCTATGTTTCGTTCCCCACCTTCAGATAAAAACTTCTTCTTTCCGATCTGGCGCTTTCCTCCGGACAGAACTTCGTTGCACCGTACCGAGAGTCTCGATCAGAGAGTCTCAAAAACTAAAAACTTAGAATGAGTGGAAAGAGAAGGAAAATCATAAGGAGAGTGATTTGGTGTGAGAAATGAGAATGAGGAGGGTTCCTTATATAGAAATTTTTGGCGCCTGAACGTTCTGGCATGCGCCTGAACGTTCTGGCATTGCGCCTGAACGTTCTGGCATTGCGCCTGAACGTTCTGGCATTTCGCCTGAACGTTCTGGCATTGCGCCTGAACGTTCTGGCATTTCGCCTGAACGTTCTGGCATGCGCCTGAACGTTCTGGCATGCGCCTGAACGTTCTGGCATGCGCCTGAACGTTCTGGCATTGCGTCTGAACGTTCTGTCATGCGCCTGAACGTTCTGGCATTGCGTCTGAACGTTCTGTCATGCGTCTGAACGTTCTGGCATGCGCCTGAACGTTCTGGCATTGCGTCTGAACGTTCTGGCATGCGCCTGAACGTTCTGGCATGCGCCTAAACGTTCGGGCGTTGCCCAAATAGTAAATTAATTTTTTTTTTTTTTTGTGAAATACAGAGTATTACACTCTACCCCCCTTAAAGGGATTTTGCCCTCGAAATCAAGTCAAGTATGGATGAGGGGTATTGCTTGCGAAGTAGTCGCAGGTTGCTAAGGAGCCACTGCGTGTGTGCATCACGATATCCATTGATATGATTTTCAGAGATCTGCGTAGTTATTCAAGTGAAACAATGTATGAAGATAAGTGTAAACAATGTTTCATCAATAAACATTGACTCAAACTGTTGCCAAGTCATATCTGCTATATTGACCCTTGGGTCTTCTTTCACTGTGATCCACCATGTGTTTGCGGCACCAACAAGTTGGTAGGTTGCTAGGGGAATTTTGCGAGTCTCATCGACTCCCATTGCATCAAGAGCCTTCTTTGACTCATCCAACCACTTTTGCACCTCATCAGGATCAATGGTGCCATCGAAAGTAAGAGGTTGTAACCGCTTGTAGTTAGTAATCTGATCGGTTTGAGCTTCGGACCCAAATTTTACAGGTGCTTGAGTCGTGGCAACCTGACTGGCTGCGGTCTCACGAACGGCAGTTTGAACAGTGACCTTCATCGCCTCAATAAATCCAGCGAAGAAGGTTTCAATGCTTGAAGGCATGGCAAAGGGTGTGGGTGGTGGTGGTATTGCCTGCCCAGATGTAGTGGCAGTGTTGGGTGTGGCCTGTGCTGTTGTCTGAGGCGGCGGTTCCTGAATCTCAGGAGGTGCCTCCACTGTTGGACGAACAACACGTGGCCTTCCTCTCTTCCTAGTTTGCATTGTCTCACTGGCAAAGAGAAAAGGAAAACCAAGATTTAGGAACTGTAGCCAAGTATAATGTTAGAATATGCTCAGCAACAATTTCGAGAGTACTGCAATATTAAAATCACCTATTTTTCTAAGTATAGTGTAAGGTTTTTGTTGAGCAATCAAAGAATCTTATATATCTCGTATGTTTGGCCATGGTGTAAAAACAAACAAGGTTAGAATGTTTAGATAATAAGTAGAAAACTGTGCAAGTATTTAAAATGATTTGGTTCTGGTTGTTGTGAACATACATATATTTCATTGAAAAACCATACGAGTCATAAGAAGTCTAAGATTTGCCTCGGTAAATATCCTAATCTAACGTTCTATCGCAATCTTATGCATTCATACCGTACGCTTAGTCTGTTTGATTATTATCCAAATTCATATGTCCCATACCACATGAATTTAGTAATAAGGGTGGAAACCAAGTTAAGTTGTATGAACACGGTCTCTAAAAACATTGGCTGAATAGAAGTTCACTAATAGTATCGTCCAAATTTACTCGTCCCATACCGTGTAAACTTAGTGATAATATTAGTAATGCAACTTTCTCCAAATGTTTCTTTTCACACAAGGTCATGGGTTTTCTTACTTCCACATTTTATTTAGTATCCTCCAAGTTTGTTGTGTCCCATACCACCCCAAAGTTAGTGATACAAAAGAAAAAATGGTTGTAAGTCGGCCCACCAAAGATAGTCTTTAAACAAAACAATTTCATTCATATATGTCAAAGAAAATGTTTACAATGCCAGAAATTAATTTGGACTTTCTTGCCTACTACCGTTCCTTCGAGATCTACTGTTATGTACAGAATGACTACTAACAGAAGGTTGAGAGTTTGCACGCTCTGCATTGGAGTTTTGCAAACGAGTTAATATATTATTGTGGCTCTCTTTCAGTACAGCAATATTGGATGCCATTTCATCTAACCGTTCAAGTAGGTTAGTCGGTTGTCCCATTGGTGGTTGATGGGTCGTTTGTCTTGTAGGTGAAGGGTAGGCCATAGGCATTGGAGGAAAGTATTGGTTGTATGGGTGATTCATAGGTGGAACGTAGTTGTATTGATTGCGCGGGGATCCCCTAACGGGAACCCCTTGGATAATTTGGTTTGTTTGAGATGAAAAAGTTTGAAACAATGGGCTTATTGGAATGTTTGGTCCTCCAAGATTTGGTGACGCCCAATACTGTTGTTGGTTTACAGCAACTTGTGGAACTGGCTGACACTGTACCGCAGGAGTTGGAAATCTTTGGTACGAAGTGTTGCCTTGAGTTGGCACGTTCCAAGTTGGTGGATTTGCTTGCGTACCGTGTCTATCATGACTTTGTATAGGTGGATTGAGTGTGGCATATAATTCTTCGTCAGTAAGTGGTCGATTGGTTGGATTACCGGCTGGGTCTGATGTAGGATGTGGATTGGAATCATTATTTGGGCCTTCTCTGACAGGCATCTTGCGTCGACATTTGCGAAGGCAACGCCCGTGCTTGTCTCTCATTCTTTCGGCAGTTCGTATTGTGGTGCCGAATACCTCTTCGTCAGTTACCCCTCCACTTGTGCCATATGTCTTGAAGATAGAGGATGTCGTAACTGATTCAGTGATCAGCTTTGACGTTCCATCGAAAGTGTCAACGTTTGCCTCGTGAAGTAGCCTCATAATCAAGACTCCGTAGCCGAGGAATTCCTTCTTTAAAGGGTTTTGAATCACCCTCAACATTTGTTGGATGATGATGTGTGGTAGAGAGACCTTTATGTTCTTCTCTATGCAATACAACACAAGGAGTTGGGCCCGTGACATAGTGCCCCTTTCTGGCAAGATGTTGCCGTATACAATCTTTCCGAGGCCGACAAGAGATGGCTTAAGATGATTGTTTGGGAGGTTGGTGTATGTTGAGTGAGTGTATGGCTCTTTGGCGAGGGAATTGAACAGTTGTGCATTAGATTCGACGATCTCTGCAACTGTCTGGGGGTCATGTGGATCAATAATCCTTTCTTCAATCGGAATCTCCAAAAGGCGAGCAATAATCTCGATATTGATAGGAATTGTCGTTCCCATGATTGTTGTCTCTAAATGAGGGCTGATTTCATCTCCGTGAAGTCCCACGTAATTCATGGCTTCATAGAAGGATCTAACCAAGTTGTAAGAGACTTGACCCTCGACTTTGGTTATATTTAACCAATCCAGTGTTGCGAGTTTGTCATGAAGGATTGGACGGAGGCGGAGATCGTAATTGTCGATGCTCCTCATGGTCACAACCTCGCTTTTGGACAATTTCGTTAGTCTAGTGGGAATTGGTTCCCTGCTAGTAGAAGTTGTTCCTTCCCTTTAGGTCATTCTTTTGCTGAAAGGAAAATAAATTTGTGTGAAAGACACAAAATTTATTCCTAACATTTTTAAGATTTATGCCTTGTCTCGTAGACATTATTTTCGAGTTTTTGATGTTTATGCCATCATGAAAATTTCTTCATTAGTGATTTGATGCATATATGTCGTATTCACATATGAATGTATAGACATATTTAATCATAACTATATATATATAGTTTCCATAAATCAACTATATTGAAATTGAAACTATAAAAATCATATATAGTTATTTTTAATCCAAATCTTAATTTCGAAAAATAAATTTTTTTCGATTTTTTTTTTTATTCGAAAAATAAAATTTTTTCGAATTTTTTTTTTTTTTTTCGAAAAATAAAATTTTTTTCGAAATTTTTTTTTTATTCGAAAAATAAATTTTTTTTTTCGAATCTTTTTTTATTCGAAAAATAAATTTTTTTTTTCGAATCTTTTTTTATTCGAAAAATAAATTTTTTTCAATTTTTTTTTTTTTTTGTTTTTTTTTTTTTTTTCGAAAAATAAAATTTTTTTCGATTTTTTTTTTTTTTTCGAAAAATAAATTTGTTCGAAATTTTTTTTTTTTTTTTATAAATTTTTTTTTTTTCGAATTTTTTTTTTATTCGAAAAAAAATTTCGAATTTTTTATTTATTTATTTATTATTATTATTTTTTTTTATTTTTTTTTTACCTCATATACACTAAGGTATACAGATATATATATTTAATCATAACTACACATATAATGTCTAATAAATCATGACTGTATGTATAGTTAAATCAAACTATATAAAAAGAATATAATTTTCTAGATATATATTTAATACAAATCTCAACTATATATAATTGATATATATATATAGTTCTAGAGATATATATATCTAATAAAATTTTCTTCCCCTAATTTGGTGGACTTGGGCGGGCCGTGGACCGTACGCTCTGATACCATTAAATGTAACACCCCGCCCGGACGCGCCTAAATCGGCGGTACACTCGCGGACGGGGCGTGCATTTGGAACAATCATAATGGTAATAACAGAGTGCGCAGCGAAAATACAGTATACAGTATAAATCTGATTTCATATAATTCAGAATACTTTTGTACATAAAATGGTCAAGGGAACATACTCCCAAAATCCCCAATGATTCATACAAAGGGTACAAAATGTGAGCCCCATAACCTGGACCCAGTCCACCCTAATTTCCTGTGAAAGATTTGATAATATTGGAGTGAGTTTAACGCGCTCAGTGGGTAAATAGTGCATGAGTATAACAATTAATAAAGCATACTTCAATATCAAATACAAATATCTTAAATACACATGTAAGCATCATAATCAATCAATATGTATGTATGCATGACACCGTCACGTATTAATGGTTTGATGAGCGTACATCGCCTTAGTTCACGTACAGGTGTTCTTCCCCGGGCGTAGCCAGGTTCTCTTTGTACGTCCCTCCTCAAGGACGATGCTCTGGATTCACGTACTGATGTCCCTCCCCGGCGTAGCCGAGTTCTCATGTACGTCCCTCTCCAGAGAAATAATATGAATAGTGAGCAATGCTTCTAACTATTCTATGAGTCATAAACCATATACGTCCCTAGGTGGTGATATGTATGATGTCAATGCATGAACTAGTCTAGTCTACTGGTCTGGTATTTTCTTGACATTTAGACTGACTTTGGCAACGTCTGGTGATCCTTATCAGGGTCGGTATCACCACGTGCAAAGTTAGGACATTCAGGTCATAAACATTATTGGCATAATGCAGTGTAAATGAATAGTAGACATAATAATAATTGAATGTAAACTTTAATAAAAGTTATGAAACACGCAAACCTATGTTTCGTTCCCCACCTTCAGATAAAAACTTCTTCTTTCCGATCTGGCGCTTTCCTCCGGACAGAACTTCGTTGCACCGTACCGAGAGTCTCGATCAGAGAGTCTCAAAAACTAAAAACTTAGAATGAGTGGAAAGAGAAGGAAAATCATAAGGAGAGTGATTTGGTGTGAGAAATGAGAATGAGGAGGGTTCCTTATATAGAAATTTTTGGCGCCTGAACGTTCTGGCATGCGCCTGAACGTTCTGGCATTGCGCCTGAACGTTCTGGCATTGCGCCTGAACGTTCTGGCATTGCGCCTGAACGTTCTGGCATTCGCCTGAACGTTCTGGCATTGCACTTGAACGTTCTGGCATGCGCCCGAACGTTTTGGCATGCGCCTGAACGTTCTGGCATTGCGCCTGAACGTTCGGGCGTTGCCCAAATAGTAAATTAATTTTTTATTTTATTTTATTTTTTTGTGAAATACAGAGTATTACACCGAAGGTCAACATCTGGTTATTGTACGTATGTGTAGGGAAACTTAGTAACATGGCGAAGTAAAAACCAACCGGTAGTTTCTCGAAGCAGTGCAGAAGCAGAGTTCAGAGTTATGGCACTCAGAATTTGTGAGGGAATATGGCTGGAAAGACTAATGAGGGAACTAGGAATCATCACTTCTAAATCAATGAAGGTATTTTGTGACAATCAGTCAGCTATTAACATTGCAAAGAATCCAGTACATCATGACATAACCAAACATGTGGAGATAGATCGCCACTTCATAAATGAGAAGATAGAAAATGGGATAGTTAGTCTGCTATACACACCGACAAGTCAGCAAATAGCAATCCTCACTAAAGCTCTACCAAGGAAGAATTTTGAAGATTTGAGTATCAAGCTTGGCTTGATTAACATCTACGCCTAGCTTGAGGGGGAGTGTTGAAATACCCGATCCCTGATTTTCAGGGATACAACTGGTGATTTTCAAGGATACAGCTGCTGCTGATTTTCAGGGATTGAAATACTCGATCCTTGATTTTCAGGGATACAGCTGCTGATTTTCAGGGATACAACTGCTGCTGATTTTCAGGGATACAGTTGTTGATTTTCAGTATTAGTTGTCTACATTAATTTAGGAATAAAAAGATTCAGGAAATTCTTGATATCTCTATTAGTTTGTTTCCTATTTTATAGTTTCATATTTTACTAGTTTCCTGATTTTTAGCAATTAGTATCGTGTTACTAAATATAGTGAAAGGAACGTTTATTCCTTCCATTATATATTCAGACTGTACAGTGATCATGAAATATATGAGAATTATTTTCTTCTCTAAATTCAACAATGACCATATTGAACTTGATCAATACTTGAATCAATTCCTAAATATCTCATGCTTGCAACTCCCATTCTCTCCATAGTAGGTTGAGATCTTGTATCAAAAAAATTAGATATTTGATGTTGAAGGTTGGATATTGATGCCGACAATGTTGTAATAGGATCAACTTGCCCGAAACTATCTTGAAAAGTTCAGTAATTGAAATTATACGTCATTGCTCTACAAAAAAAACTATAAAAGAAAAATCAAAAGAATCAAAAGAAAAATCTAAATTAAAATTAAATTTAGTTACCAACAATATTAGTGAAAATAGAGTGAATCAACACCAGTAGACGAGAAGGTGGAGGGAAGATGTTGATCTAGAACTCGTCGGAGTGCTGGAGAAATCGTCGGAGGTTGGTTATCTGAAAGAGAGAAAACTAGAAAATATAGGTTATCGTAAGGAACACCGGTGTGGTGTCGGCCAAAGACCCTTTGATGCCTAAGTTAGTTCAGATCTTAGTCATACTGAACTCACTCGAAAATGGCTTGGAGTTACTTACCTTCCCCTTAAGGGTTAGGATCTTTTTATAGAGAGGGCTTGAGGTCTTTGGCCTTGTCGTAGTGTTGTTGTAGAATTAGGAATCCAACTTGTGCTGGGAGAACATATCTGATTCCTAGTAGGATTTGGTCTGATCCTCATAGGACTAGGATGACTTATCAACCTTCTAGTCGAAATGGTAGAGTATCTGGCTTTATCAGAGTCGAAGAGTAAATTCCAAACTTGTCGCAATGGATCACGCCTTATCCCTATCTGATCAGGCATTCTGTTGTCATCCGTTCCTAAGTCGGAGATCACTACAGGTCGGCATGCCGATCTGTAGTCTCTCGTTCTAGCTACTTGTTACTGAAGATTTGGTTTGTCATAAGATCAGTATATAGTGGTCGGTAATCATCGATACTAGAGACCGATCTGGCTTTCCAGACCTTTTGTTGCCGACCTGTCATCCATTGTGACTGTGACATTCACCTGATCGGTAGGACACACCATAGGCTCGGGCTTTAGAAGAGGATATTTCTCTTTTTTAGGAGAACTCATATATGTACAAGTCAAACTACTCTTAAACTTGACTTATGAGAATGAAAATGAACTCATATATATAAATTTTGAGAGGTCAGGTCGGGTCGGGTCGAGTCGGCGGGGTTGCTTACACCCCTAGTCTTGCCGAATGAAATGAGAAGCATAGAAGCTATGATCATAACCATAGCCAATATCCTCAACAAAGACAAGACAACTCCTGCATTGAATTTCATGGTTAACTAACTTCTTATTTTTTTCTTTTTCGCTCTTTTTTTTATACCAGTTTTTCAGCATCTGGGAGGTGTCCTCCTTCCCTTTGGGCAAGACTAATCCTCCTAGACTTGGGTATTACAGAAGCGTTTGGGCTAGCCCTCCCAACATGAATGGATAAATTGAGGCACACCCAGGCTCGAACTCGAGACATAGACTTCAACCTCACTTATACTCAATTCCTTAACTAACTAAGCTACCACCTGTTGGTAAGTTAATTAACTTTTTGTGCAACTATATGCATTAGCTTCTGTAGAAAAATTTGTGCTGAAAGCTTTTAGCTGTTTAAGCTTATAAATAGAAGAGCTAATTAATGCATATCTTTATTCGATTTTCTATATTAATTCTTGCAAAGTATATGTTTTATTTAAGGAATGACAAATTTGTTTTGATTAATGCTTGATATATATTGTTCAAAAAACTTATTTTTTCTAAAGTAAATAATATTAATTATTTATTTGAAAAAGAAAAAAAAAATTAGGCGTTACTCCCTTGTTTTAGTGAACCAAATTGGAAGGAAATTGATAGAGGAAAGAAAAGGGAGGAAATCTAGCAATTAAAAAGATTTTTAAGGCATAGTTTTAGAAATTAAGGCACACTCAGGCTCAAACTCGAGACCTAAACCTCAACCTCACTTATACTTAATTTCTCAATTAACTGAGCTACCACCTGTTGGTAGGTTAACTAACTTTTTTTCAACTATACGCTCTAGCTTCTGTAGAACAATTTGTGTTGAAAGCCTTTAGCTGTTTAAGCTTTTAAATAGGAGAGCTAAAATAGAAGAGCTAATTAATGCATATCTTTATTCGATTTTTTATATTAATTCTTGCAAAGTATATGTTTTATTTAAGGAATGACAAATTTTTTTTGATTAATGCTTGATATATATTGTACAAAAAACTTATTTTTTCTAAAGTAAATAATATTAATTATTTATTTGCAGAAAAAAAAAATTGGGGTTACTCCCTTGTTTTAGTGAACCAAATTGGAAGGAAATTGATAGAGGAAAGAAAAGGGAGGAAATTTAGCAATTAAAATGATTTTTAAGGCATAGTTTTAGAAATTGAGGCACACTCAAGCTCAAACTCGAGATCTAAACATTCCACTTATACTCAGTTTCTCAATCAACTGAGCTACCACCTGTTGGTAGGTTAACTAACTTTTTTTCAACTATATGCCTTAGCTTCTGTTGAACAATTTGTGTTGAAAGCCTTTAGCTGTTTAATCTTTTAAATAGAAGAGCTAATTAATGCATATCTTTATTCGATTTTCTATATTAATTCTTGCAAAGTATATGTTTTATTTAAGGAATGACAAATTTGTTTTGATTAATGCTTGATATATATTGTTCAAAAAACTTTTTTTTTCTAAAGTAAATAATATTAATTATTTATTTGCAAAAAAGAAAAAAAAATAGGCGTTACTCCCATGTTTTAGTGAACCAAATTTGAAGGAAATTGATACAGGAAAGAAAAGGGAGGAAATTTGGCAATTAAAAAAAAATTTAAGGCATAGTTTTAGAAATTGAGGCACACCTAGACCTAAACCTCAACCTCATTTGTACTCAGTGCCTCAATCAACTGAGCTACCACTTGTTGGTAGGTTAACTAATTTTTTTTCAACTATATGCCTTAGCTTCTGTAGAACAATTTGTATTGAAAGCCTTTAGCTGTTTAAGCTTTTACATAGAAGAGCTAACATAGAAAAGCTAATTAATGCATATCTTTATTCGATTTTCTATATTAATTCTTGTAAAGTATATGTTTTATTTAAGGAATGACAAATTTGTTTTAATTAATGCTTGATATATATTGTTCAAAAAACTTATCTTTTCTAAAGTAAATAATATTAATTATTTATTTGCAAAAAAAAGAAAAAAAAAGGCGTTACTCCCAATGTTTTAGTGAACCAAATTGGAAGGAAATTGATAGAAGAAAAAAAAGGGAGGAAATCTAGCAATTAAAAAGATTTTTAAGGCATAGTTTTAGAAATTGAGGCACACCCAGGCTCAAACTCGAGACTTAGACTTTAACCCCACTTATACTCAATTTCTCAATTAACTGAGCTACCACCTGTTGGTAGGTTAACTAACTTTTTTTCAACTATACGCTCTAGCTTCTGTAGAACAATTTGTGTTGAAAGCCTTTAACTGTTTAAGCTTTTAAATAGGAGAGCTAAAATAGAAGAGCTAATTAATGCATATCTTTATTCGATTTTTTATATTAATTCTTGCAAAGTATATGTTTTATTTAAGGAATGACAAATTTGTTTTGATTAATGCTTGATATATATCGTTCAAAAAACTTATTTTTCTAAAGTAAATAATATTAATTATTTATTTGCAAAAAAAAAAAAATTGGGGTTACTCCCTTGTTTTAGTGAACCAAATTGGAAGGAAATTGATAGAGGAAAGAAAAGGGAGAAAATTTAGCAATTAAAATGATTTTTAAGGCATAGTTTTAAAAATTGAGGCACACCTAAGCTCAAACTCGAGATTTAGACACTCCACTTATACTCAGTTCCTTAATCAATTGAGCTACCACCTGTTAGTAGGTTAACTAACTTTTTTTCAACTATATGCCTTAGCTTAAGTAGAACAATTTGTGTTGAAAGCCTTTAGCTGTTTAATCTTTTAAATAGAAGAGCTAATTAATGCATATCTTTATTCGATTTTCTATATTAATTCTTGCAAAGTATATGTTGGAATCAGATTCCACATGTTGTGGGCCGGGTTCCGTGCAAAGTTTTAAGCCTTCCCAGATTGCCATACATTCGGCTATATCAACTGAAGTCCAGATCCTCTTCTTCATTGCCGGCCAACAACACCTCTCCTTTATGATTTCTGAGAATTCCACCTATACTGATAATCTTCTTCTCGGCATCGAGTGCCGCATCAAGCGGCCTCCACTTCGCAGGAGTTACCACAACTCGTCTTCCGTTCTGATGCCTTTGTATCTTTACGGTAGGATCAGCATCTTGAATGGATTGAAGGAAGAGGGAAGACCAGCGAGCAATTTCCACTCCTGATCGACCTGGCTCCCCATGCATAACTTTGTTTCCGTTGCACTATAGTGCCCACATCAACACGATGGCTTTTTCCCACCCTTCAAACACTGAATGATCTCCTTCCATTAACAGAACTGGTCTCACGTTGGCCCCTTTTTTGGGCATTGGACTGGTCTTTGAATAAGTTTTATATTTACTAACATTATAAAATTAATCTTTTATAGCATCTTATTATTAAATTATTCATAAATATATTTTTTTTCATAAATTATTTAATAATTTTATATTAAAAAATAGTAAATAATATAAAAATTTATGATAAAAGTAGTTTTGATTATATATATATATATATATATAATGATTTTCTCCTGCCTTTCTTTGTTCTTTGGCGGTGATCATATTACTTAAATATATATGAAAAAAAAAAAAGAGAGAGAGGTAAAAGGTCTTCTTACTCAACAATGAAAAAGCGATATATATCAAGATGGCAACAAAAAAAAAAAGAAGGAAAAACATAAGAACTTGTACCATATATTATTTCATTCCTCCATATTTGATAAACAAGAGCTAGCTAAGGATTTAAATAATCCTTATACATTATTTCATTTTAGTAAAACAATTAAGCTAATTAATTGTTACAGCAACAATATTGGTACAGCGGCGGAATACAACTGCCACCCGAAAATCCAAAATTCATGCAACGGGCGTTGCAATCAACCTGAGGGTCGCATTTTTCTTGACAAATGGGAGCAGCTTCTCCTACTCATAACCAAATCCACCATAAGACCAAATAAGCATAGGTATGGTAACATATGAAAACCATAGTTTAATTTCAACTTGTAAATTAAGATATCAACCCATTAAAACAAAGAAATGTTATATTTGATGTAGTTTTAGTATATCGTTAGCAATTATATTTGAATTAGATAGACTAATTGAGTACTGCACTAAAAGGTCAAAATACCCTTAAATAAAAAAAATTCAAAAACAGTTTGAATTAAAAACCTGTAATTGAAATGAAATATTTTGATTGCAAAAATAATAATAATAATAATAATAATAATAATATTAAAATAAAAAATATTAGTGATCATTCTCAAAGAATAGTCATGCATTTTAGCATTTTTTTTTGTAGCCATATTTAAAATATCACAAAAAACATAATGAACAATTTTATTTTTATTTCAAAATCTAAGAATTTTGGTTTTTTTTTTTTAGGTGTTCAAGTCAGCTTGCGCTCATCCGATTATTTCTTTCATTGTATCATAATTTTAAAATGCTTATTTTCAGACCATGAAAGAAGAAGAATCTAATATGATTTCAAAAGATTCAAATGAATATATATCTATAACTAAATTGAATCAACTTGGATTTTTCAAGATATATACATGCCACTAAAGGTAAAGGTCTTTGTTTGAGTTACTAGCATTATAATTTTAGAGAGTGTTAGAACAAGGATCAAAGAGACAAGCATAGCATCAAAGAGACAAGCATAGCATCGACAGCCACATTGACCCTAAAAAAAAAGTTAAAGAGTCTGTTTTTATTAAGAAAAGTAGGTGTATTTTTAGAGTCAAGAAGTAATCTTTTTAGTTACTGAAATTTACACAAAATAAACTTTTTTTTGCTTCAAATCAACATAAAATAAATTATTTATAAAAAATGATAAAAAAAAGGATGTTTATTTTATTTTAGTTCTTCAATTGTATTCTATAGTTTGAAGCACAAATTAAACAAACTCAGGCAAAAGGGGTCTTACCGAATGAAATGAGGAGCGTAGAAGCTATGATCATAACCACAGCCAAAATCTTCAGCAAAGACAAGACAGATCCAGCACTGGATTTCATGGTTAACTTCTTTGCAACTATGCCTTAGAACAGTTTGTGTGGTGGAAACCCTTTAGCTGTTTAAGCTTTTAAAGAGAAGAGCTAATTAATGCATATCTTTGATTGGGATCCTCACTTCCTGAAAATTTGGGATTTTATTCGATTTTAGATTTTAATTCTTGAAACTTTATATTTTATTTAAGGAATATCTGACACATTATTTTCATTCATGCATACCCATTTCTTTTGAATGATCGATATATATTGTTCAAACCTAAAGTAAATAAAATTACTCCCTTGTTTGGGTTCACCAGTGAACTTCATTCAAGTGGTGTCCTCCTCTGTTTTGTAGCAAGATTAATCTACCTAGATCTGACTCGAGTTGGACCACAAAAGTGCAAAGGTATAATACCTTAGGTTTGCACAAAAAAAAAAAAAAAACTTCGGGCGCCTACCCAAACCTTTAGGTGCCTTTTTTTCCTATTTAAGGAACCCCCTTCCTAATTTCTCACACCAAAATTACTTCTCTTTGTGATTTTTCTTCTTTCTCTATCTCATCTTGAGTTTTTGTCTTCTCTTTTCGAGACTCTCTTCGCGAGGCAACACAGTTCTGCTCAGGGGAAGGCGTCAGTTCGAGAAAGGAGTTTTTATCTGAAGGTGGGGAACGAAACATAGGTTTGCGTGTCTTATAACTTTTATTAAAGTTTACATTCATTTATCATTATGTCTACTATTCATTTACACTACATTATTGAGTATAATGTTTATACTTGTCATACATATGCCTGTATATTTGGAGTTCATGTATTACATTGTTGCTATGTCTAATTAGTGGTCAATCTGCCTCAACCAGACTCAGTCTTGTCCTCAGTAACTTAAAATAGTGAACGAGAGGCAACGTGCTACTCTAGACGATTGGTATTTAAGTAGACCTCGTGTCTCACCTCTCAAACTGGATACTGATCTGGTTGGTCTTATTTGAAAGCTATCAGCTTGTACAAGTAATACTGAATGTCCTAACCTTGCACGTGGTGATACCGACCCTGATAAGGATCACCAGACATTGCCAAATCTTGTCTAATGTTAAGTAAAGACCGAACTTGTTCATGTATTGACATCATACATAAGCACCACCTAGGGACGTATGTGGTTTATGATTCATAGAATAGTTAAAAGTAATGCTCAATATTCATTATATTTTTCTGGAGAGGGGCACATAATGAGAACCCGGCTACTCCTGGGAAGGAACATCTATATGTGAATCCAGAGCGTCGTTCCTGAGGAGGGACATACAATAAGAATCTGGCTACTCCTGGAGAGGGACATCTGTACGCAAACTCAGGCGACGTACAATCATAAAACCAATACGAGATGGTGTCATGCATACATACATGTTGGATTGATTATGATGCTCTGATGTCTATTTATGACGTTTGATTATGAAGTTTGTTTTATTAATTGTTATATTCACGAATTATTTTACCTACTGAGTGTGTAGCTCACCCCGTTGTTATCAAAATTTTCACAGGAGATTAGGGTGGACTGGGTGCAGGTTTTTTGGCCCACATTTTTGTACCCTTTGTATTATTCATTAGGGATTTTGGGAGGTTGCTCCCTTAACTATTTCATGTACAGATATATTCTGAAATTAATGAAATCAGGCTTGTACTTAATCGTGTTTCCGCGCACTCGATTATTGTTATAATGCATTCGCGCCCCATCCGTGAGTGTCCCGCCGATTTAGGCGCGTCCAGGCGGGATGTGACATTTAATGGTATTAGAGCGTAAGGTCCACAGCTCACCCAAGTCCACCAAATTAGGAGAAGAAAATTTTTATTAGATATATATATCTTTAGAACTATATATATAAATATATATATATATATATATATATGATTTAAATAAACTTGAGATTTATATTAAATATATATCTAGAAAACTATATATATATATATATATATATATATCGATATATCTATGTATATATGAGATATATATATATCATGTTGCTAATGGAAAATTTGGATTAAATGATGACATAAACATCAAGAGAAAAAATAAAAAATATTGTCTAACGGACAAGGCATAAATCATAAAAATGTTATGAATATATTTTGTGTATTTCACAAGTTTATTTTCCTTTCAGCAAGATAATGGCCTCAAGTGGAGGAACGACTTTCAGTAGTCGGGAACCAATTCTCACCAGACTTACGGAACTGTTCAATAGGGAGGTTATGACTATGAAGAGTATCGATAATAGAGATCTCCGCCTCCGTTTGATCCTTCATGAAAAACTCGCAATGCTGGGGTGGTTGAACATAACGAAAGTTGAGAGTTACGTCTCCTTCAACTTGGTGAAGTCTTTCTATGAAGCCATGAATTGCGTAGGACTTCAAGAAGATGAGATCAGCCCTGTCTTGGAGACAACGGTCAAGGAAACAAAGATTTCTATCAACGTCGAAATTATTTCGCGACTTATGGAGATCTCAATTGGAGATAGAATCATTGATCCACACGAACCTCAAATAGTTGCAGAGATCGCTGAGTCCAAGAAACAGTTGTTCAATTCCCTTGCCAAAAAGTGGTACACCCGATTGACGTATGCCCACCTCCCAAATAATCTCCTTAAACCACCTCTTGCGGGCCTTGGGAAGATCGTGCTCAGCAACATCTTGCCGGAAAAGGTGACTAAAGGTGTTATGTCAAGGGCTCAACTTCTTGTGCTATACAACATAGAGAAGAAAATTAAGGTCTCCCTACCTCACATAATTATCCAGCAAATGTTGCGGGTGATTCAAAACCCTTCAAGGAAGGAGCTCCTCGGCTACGGAGGCTTGATCATGAGGATTTTATATGAGGCAAACGTCAACACTTTTGATGAGTCTTCGAAGCAGATCACTAATGCAGTTACAACATCCTCTATCTTCAAGACGTTCGTCACAAGTGGAGGGGTGACTGACGAGGAAGTATTCGGCGGGACTTTAGGAGGAAATGGCAAAAGAATTACAGACAAAAATGGACGTTGTCAACAAAAAAGTCGACGCAAGATTCCTGTTAAGGAGGCACCAAATAGTGAGCTAAACCAAAACCTTACGGCAAACCCAGTCCCGAATAATGATTACCCCGATCGTTTATTCTCTGAGGATGATCTTTTTGGCAACCTAAATCAACCTCAACCAAATCAGGATGGACAGAGAGTTCCAGCAACTCCACCTTCTTGGAACATACCAACTTAAGGCAATATTACGTACCAAAGGTTTGCAACTCCTGAGGTACCATGTCGGCCAGTTCCACAAGTTCCTGTGAACCAACAGCAACAGAATTGTGTGGCACCAAATTTCGGAAGACAGGATATCCCAATGAGTCCATTCTTTCAAGACTTTTCAACTCAAGCATATCTAAATGTCCAAGGGGTTCCAGTTAGGGAATCCACGTACAATCAAAACAACTACCCTCCACCTTTGAGTCAACCATACGTCCACTACTTTCCACCAATGCCTACGGCCTACCGTCCACTTATGGGATAGTCGACCTATCAACCATCGATGGGGCAATCGACTAACCCATTCGAGCAGATAAATGTGATTGTATCTAGTATTGCTCAGATGGAGGAGACTCAAAATGCTTTGTTAACACGTATGCAAAACGTCGAAGAACAACGAGCATGTGACGCCCCGAAAATTATTTCATCTAGCCCATAACCCAATTGCATTTTTGCCCAAACTCTATGTGTTGTCTTGATATGTTTGGTGTTTGTTTGATGATTGTTTAATGTTTGCATAGTTGATGCTTGATAATGTATATAAATATATGTATCATAAATTGTATATGAGTCATGTTAAATTAAAGTATAATGCATACGTTATGATTTATGCATGGGCTCATTAAACCATGAATTGATATGGGTTAGGATTGATTGAATAAAAGGATAAATGAAATTGAAAATTTGGTGTATTAAATAGATTGGACATTTAAAATACATGTGGTTGGTATGGGTAGTAAGAGACCAACACATGTGAAGGTTGGTGCATGAAAGTGGACAAGTGTCCAATGCCCACTTCTCTTCTTCAAGGAAGTGCTAGAATGAGTGGAGGGAATCAAGGAGAGAATCAAGGAGAGAATTAAGGAGAGAATCAAGGAGGGAATCAAGGAAGTGCTAGAAACAGGTGAGTGGAGCGAAAGAAAAGAAGAGAAAGGAAAGAAGAAGAGAAGGAAGGAGAGAGTTGCAGGAGGAAGATCCTTGCGACGTTTCCATCAAAAAGGTGGATCTTTGGAATATACGGTCAGATTGAGCTAAAAGTTTTTCAGCACATTTGTAGCCTATGGTTCTTCATTCTGCTCGGTGGAGATCTTGATCAGAGGTTTCGCCTAAGAGATCTAACCTCTCAAACAAAGCTGGTCGGAAAGTCTGGATTTCTCACACCGTTTCGCTCAAACTTATAGATCTCCTACATCTACCGTTAGATGGTTATCAAATTTGGGTATGTAGTTTAAAACTGATATTTCTATATTCTGAACAGTGGAGATCTTAATTAGAGGCTTTGTCTAAGAGATATAACCTCTCAAACAAAGCTGGTCGGAATTTCTGGGTTTCTCGTGCCGTTTCGGTCAAACTTGTAGATCTCCTCAATCTACCGTTGGATGGATATCAAATTTGGGTATGTAGTTTATAACAGATATTTCTGTATTCTGAACGGTGGATATGTTTATAAGTTTAGTATTTTGTGTGATATAGCCATCTGAGTTTGGATATTTGCAGCAGGAAAGGAGAAACTGTCTGATTAGATACTTGTTCATCAAAGGTACATATCTTTTCGGTCCACCGTTGGATTGGGCTGATATTTGGACAGAAGGTTTGTTTCTTCACATACTTCAATCTGTACGGTTTATTTTGTGATTGCATATTTCTGTTGGTAGATTGATACATCTGAACAGAATAGTAAATGAAGAATTGGTAGGGTTGCTTGTATTAGACCTAAATTTAGAATATGAACTTAGACCTTTCCAAATAGCTTGCATGCCAACTATGTTGACCTAGTTGCCATTGCTGATGAACCCATGATGCAAAATCAGTGATATACATGGTTGAACATGGTGACCTAGTGTAAATCGGCAATATGGCCTAAGTATGAAAATTTTCATATTTTAGGGCTTTTGATGCTTTTGGCCTAGAATCATTGAATTGATGCAACTTATGTTTAATTAAGCATGATTAGGGTTGATTATGCTACTGATTTGGTGGTTGTGACTATATCATGGGTTAGGCCTACTTGTGATCAAGTGACCCAATTTGGGCATGTTTATGCCTAAGGAATTGAAAATCAATATCTTTTGATTAATAGAATGGTTTATGAATGAGAACTATGCATTAGAGGCCTAAGTCATGTGATTTGAGTTGAATGATGGGATTAGATGAGATTTAGGCCTATTGTCTATATGTGGGATGATTTAGGGTTGATGTGTAATGTCTATGTGATTGAGCATAGAAATTGATGTATGTTTCAGGATCTTGATTGGGTTGATTCGGTTTGGTGGTCGTGTGTGGTTAAATACTCTCGCGAGGCTTGGTTGTGAGTAGACTTCATTTATGATTATATCTTTTATGTCATCATATCACTTATATATATTGTATCTTGAAAGCATGAATGTGTTCTAATGTTTTGAATGATGCATTGATTTGAGAAAACCTTATGACTTTGGTTGGACCCATCTATCTGGCTAATAGGGGGACTTAACCTTGTCATAAGAGGGTTTTAGGAAAGGAAATGATTGGGATCAACGGCACGGTGAAATAGACGTGTACTAGTAACCCAAATAAAAATGATTGGGATCAACGGCACGGTGAAATAGACGTGTACTAGTAACCCAAATAAACATGATTGGGATCAACGGCACGGTGAAATAGACGTGTACTAGTAACCCAAGGCATGTGGAATGTGGATCCAAATTGATAAACTTTTACTTGCATTGAACTTATTATAAATGCTTGATATCTATATGTTATGAGCTTTTAAGCATGCTACACATTGACATGCATACATGGTTTTTATTGATGAGTATTGATAGCATATTTGAATTCTATTCACTGGGCATCGTTGGCTCACCCTCATTTTCCTCTTTCAGGTCCTTCTGTCCCGAATAAGGGCAAAGGAGTAGTCATATCTTGAGGGCCTTGCCTGCGAGAGAATCCAAGGCCTCGATGTGAGTTGAGAGGCATTTTGATTGAATTGTGTTTTAAATTATGAAGTACTATATTTTGGATTATGTAATTATAACACTTACCACATTGTAGTATGGGTGAGTTGGGACTTGTTAGATAGACTATGTGGGCATATGACGGTTTTATTTGTACCCACAATTTTGGACTTTATGAGTATGTCAATTTTAATGGACTGTAGGGATTATGATTATTATTTATGGTTCATTTTTTTATGGATTATCTCTTGTCTTGGATGATTAATACGGTGGGTAATTTTGTTTAATACCTTTTGATATCATATCGTTGTTTGGGATAAGGCTTGTAGGGTCTCAACCACCTCACGGGAGTTGAGGAGTGGTCGGAGATGCCTACGCCGGGCGTCCTGCCCCGGCATTCCGCACGCTATTCCCTGCGGGGTTGGTGGTCCGGGGTGCGGGTTGCCACAGTACATAAGGCTTTTTTTGTCACACCCTGGGTTGCACAGCGTGCCCCCTACCCAGGTGCGGGCGCACCCCCTCGAGGCGAACGCCTAGCCATTATGGATCCATAATATTGTCCCATCTCGGCCAGCCACGCCACACAAGGACGCCGGTCACCGAGATCATTTATCCCCCTGCACAATCCACAGCCCAAGAGGGCCTCCCCCAAGTTCGAACTCGCAACCTCTTCATCATAAGGTTAGATTTCGCAACTTGAGTACCCATTGAGCCATCGCAACCTCTTCATCATAAGGTTAGATTTCGCAACTTGAGTACCCATTGAGCCAATGGTTCAATGGATACTCAAGTTGCGAAATCTAACCTTATGAGGAAGAGGTTGCGAGTTCGAACTTGGGGGAGGCCCTCCTTGTGCTGTGGATTGTGCAGGGGGATAAATGATCTCGGTGACCGGCGTCCTTGTGTGGCGTGGCTGGCCGAGATGGGACAATATTATGGATCCATAATGGCTAGGCGTTCGCCCCGAGGGGGTGCGCCCGCACCTGGGTAGGGGGCACGCTGTGCAACCCAGGGTGTGACAGAGCAACTTCTCAACTTTGTTCTAGTTGTCTTTTTGTATCTAGCCGGAGGTCTAGGAGGAATGGTAATAGGCAGGAAAATCAGAAATGATTACTGGCATTGTAATTTTTTTATATATGAATGAAAATGTTTTGTTTAAGACTATCTTTGGTGGGCCGACTTACAATCATTCTTTCTTTTGTATCACTAACTTTAGAATGGTATGGGACACAACAAAATTGGAGGATACTAAATAAAATGTGGAAGTAAGAAAACCCACGACCTTGTGTGAAAAGAAACATCTGGAAAAAGTTGTATTACTAACATTATCACTAAGTTTACATGGTATGGGACGAGTAAACTTAAACAATACTATTAGTGAACTCCTCTTCAACCGATGTTTTATAGAGACTGTGTTCATACAACTTAACTTGGTTGACACCCTTATTACCAAATTCATGTGGTATGGGACACGCGAATTTGGATAATAGTCAATAAGACTAAGCGAAAGAGTTTGAATACATAAGATTGCGATAGAACATTAGATCGAGATATTTACCAAGGCAAATCTTAGAACCTTTATGACTCGTATGAATTTTCAAAGAAATATATATGTATGTTCACGAAAACCAGAACCAAAACATTTGAAATACTTGCAAAGTTTTATACTTATTATATAAACATTATAACCTTGTTTTACACCGCGGCCAATCAGGTTGTCACTGTTCAGGCACCTGTTAGATCTGGGTTGGAGACTCAAACAGATCAGATTACAAATTATAAGAGGCTACAACCCCTTATTTTTGTTGGCACCATTGATGTGGAGGAGGCGCATAAATGGCTGGATGAGTCGAAGAAGGCTCTCGATGTTATGAGAGTCGATGAGGCTCGAAAGATTCCACTTGCGTCCTATCAACTTGTTGGTGGAGCAAATACATGGTAGATAACAGTGAAGGAGGACCCAAGGGTCAACACCACGGACATGACTTGACAACAGTTCGAGTCATTGTTTATCGATGAGTACTTCCCCGGAGTTGTGAAGAGGCAGAAGCGCCAGGAGTTTGCCAAGCTATACCAAGGCGGCATGACAGTCAGGGAGTATGTTGTCAGGTTTAAAGAATTATCGGTCAACTCTCTCTCCACCATCTCAACAGTGCAAGATAAGACCGAGAAATTCTACAATGGCTTTCGTCCTGACATTCGACAAGCTTTGTTGATCTCGGATCTCAAGATTTACATGGAGGTCGTTGACAAGGCCATGAGCTTTGAGCAGGAAAAGATTGTGCAGGTGCAAAGAATGAATAAGGGAAAACAGCCTGCAACGTTTTCCCAACAGGGCAACAAGAAGAAGTCCTTCTATAATCAAAACCCAGCCCTCCCAACCCCTGTTCAGAATAACGAGGCCGTGGTACCCACGGTTGAACCGTCTAACCCTAGCCATTAGGATTTTCACAATCATATCCGAGGAGGCCGTAATGGCAGGGGTGGCCGTCGAAATATGGCAGGGGCAGCATGGCCAACAGAACCATCAGCAACAGAGGTTGTCTTGTTTCAACTACGACCAGCAAGGCCATGTAAGAAATACTTGCCCCCACTTTCAGCAACCTGTTCCCGTTGTTCCAGTCGAACAAGCCCCACCTGCTGCTAATGCCCAACCCAGGCAAAACCAGCAGAACCAGGGGCAACGGAACCAATGCAAAGCGTTTGCCATCACTCAACAACCCCTCCCAGACAAGAATGTAGTCAGAGGTACATTTTCCTTGTTCAATACAATGGTGCATGTCTTGTTCGATTCGGGTGCTACGCATTCCTTTATATCTTCTGCATTCGTAAGACATTTAGGGTTGCATCCATGTTACATCACCTTTACGATTTGGTACTGACGTGAATATGCAGTGTTCTCTATGTGAGCTTCGAATGTCAGAACAGACAATATATGCAGATCTTTTTGTGATGGACAATGAAGACTTCGACATCATCATCGGCATGGACTGACTTGCACCACTAAGTGCAAAGATTGATTGTATGAAGAAGCAAGTTCAGTTAACCTTGCCCACGGGGAGTTTGTCAAGATTCAAGGAACGAGAAAATGGATACACAACTCGACTGTTGCACTTCTTAAGGCACAGCTTCGAGCTCTATCCTTTGGTGATGACAATGAATCACCAGCACTGTACCCTCTCGAAGTACAGGATGTCCCGGTAATATCCAAATTCCCAACAATTTTTCTAAATGACCTTCCTGGTCTACCTTAGGTTAGGCAATTCGATTTTCAGATGAACCTCATACGTGAGACAGAGTCTATCTCAATTCCACCATACAGAATGTCCAATGTCGAGTTGGTTGAATTGGACAAACAACTGAAGGAGTTGGAGAGTAACATCAGGAAAAGTTCATCACCCTAGGGCGCTCTAGTTCTGTTTGTTCGCAAAAATGATGGTTCGTTACGACTTTGCATCGACTATCGCAAGTTGAATAATGTCACCTTTAAGAACAGATACCCGTTACCCATGATTGATGACTTGTTCGACCAACTTAGAGATGCCAAGTACTTCTCTAAGATTGATTTATGATCCGATTATTATTAACTTTGGATCAGAGAGTCGGACATTACCAAGACGGCATTCAAAACTTGGTACGGTCATTACGAGTTCTTAGTCAGGCCGTTCGGTCTAACAAATGCACCTGATGCGTTCATGGATTTGATGAACTGCATTTTCAGGCTACATTTAGACCGATTAGTGGTGGTCTTCATGGATGATATCTTGATATATTCCTCAACTGAGGAAGACCATAAGATACATCTTAGGATTGTTCTCCAGACTTTGAGAAGCCACTAGTTGCATGCAAAGTTGAGTAAGTGCGAATTTTTGGCGAAGCGAGTTCAATTCCTAGGTCATGTGGTTTCAAACAATGACATTGAGATGGATCCTTCTAAGGTTGAAGTGGTTTTAAACTGGAAGCAGCCTACCACTGTTACTCAGATCAGGAGTTTTCTTGGTTTGGCTTGCTATTACAGATGTTTCATCAAGGATTTCTCAAAGATTGTTGAACCTATGACCAAGCTCACTCGGAAGGAAGTGCGATTCATCTGGAATCCCGCCTGTGAAACATCATTTTAGAAATTGAAGAAACGCCTCACGATAGCACTAGTACTAATCACTCCAAGATATAGAGTTGGATTTTCACTATACACCGACACCTTTCTCCACGGCTTAGGTGTTGTACTAATGCAAGAAGGCCAAGTTGTTGCATATGCTTCGAGGCAACTGAAGATTCATGAGGGTAATTACCCAACGCATGACTTGGAGCTTACAGCTTTCGTATTCGCACTAAAGTTATGGCGTCATTACCTATACGGTGAACGGTTTGAAGTCTTCTCAGATCACAAGAGTCTTAAGTACATCTACACTCAGAGAGACCTAAACCTCCGTCAAAGACGATGGTTGGAGTTCTTGAAAGATTATGACTTTCAACTCCAATACCATCCCGATAAGGCCAATGTTGTGGCTGATGCCCTGAGTAGAAAATCTTATGTTGCTTGCACTCTTAACTTCGAGATTGGGAAGTTGGCTACAGAAATGGAGAATTTTAACCTACAGTTGATCGAGGAGGGAGGAGAATCACAACTCTCTCAATTATCAGCAAACTGTGAGCTGGTTCGGAAGATTTCAGCAGCTCAAGCCAACAACACTATGTTAATGAAGAAACGAGAACTTCTACTGAGCAGACAGGACCTTCCTCACTGGTCAGTCTCTGAAGACGGGGTCGTTTTCTATCAAAAATGTCTTTGTCTTTAGAACAAACTTGAGGTTCAGAAAGAAGTGCTCACTAAGATGCACTGTTCGAGGTTCGCTATGCATCCTGGGGGTGACATGATGTAAAAGGATGTCAAGCGACAATTCTGGTTTTCTGGAATGAAGAAGGCGATTGCAGACTTCGTTGCTTGATGTCTCATTTGCCAACAAGTTAAGGCAGAACGTAGACTTCCCTCTGGACTTCTCCAGTCTTTACCTATTGGAGAATAGAAGTGGGAGAACATCGCAATGGATTTTGTTACGGCTTTGCCTCAAAATAATAAAGGGCAAGATGTTATCTGGGTTATCATTGACAGACTTACGAAATCTGCACACTTTTTATCGATAAAGTTCACGGATAACCTCGTCAAGCTTGCCGAACTGTATGAAAGAGAGATCGTGCGCCTCCATGGCATACCACTTACGATCGTCTCTGATCGAGACCCTCGATTCACATCAAAGTTTTGGCAAAGCTTCCAAAGTAAAATGGGCTCTAGGATCACCATGAGGACAGCCTTTCACCCTTAGACTAATGGACAGTCAGAGCGTCTCTTCCAGATTTTGGAGGATATGTTACGGTGCTACATTTTAGACTTTCATGACGGATGGACAAAACACTTACATTTGGCTGAGTTTGCATATAACAACAGCTACCAAACCAGTATCGGCATGGCACCGTATGAGGCGCTCTATGGTCGCCCTTGCAGATCTCCGGTATGCTGGTTAGATATGTCAGATCGACCGCAGTTGGGGCCTGAACTAGTTTAAGAGACTTCTGAGAAGATCACACTAGTAAAGGAGATACTTCGTGTTGCACAAAGTCGACAGAAGAGCTATGCTGACAAGTGAAGACAACATCTACAATTTGATAAGGGGGACTTTGTTTTTCTAATAATTCAGCCTACAAGAGGTGTCAAACACTTTGGGATCAAAGAAAAGCTCTCCCCACGATATATCAGTCCATTTCAGATCATTGAACGTATTAGCAAACTAGCCTATTGTTTATCCCTTCCATCGTCCATGTCTAAGGTTCATGACGTTTTTCACGTATCCATGCTTCGAAAATATCGTCCTGATCCTTCGCATATCATCCCCCTAGTCAAGGTTCAGGTTGAAGAAGGAAACAAGTATCAGGAGAGAGCGATACAGATTCTGGATAGAAAAACTCAAGAACTAAGGCGACGTAGCATACCATTTGGAAAGTGCTCTAGGATCACCACGGAGTTGAGGAAGCAACATGG
Organism: Paratinospora sagittata; assembly: GCA_035771175.1. Lineage (NCBI taxonomy): Eukaryota > Viridiplantae > Streptophyta > Magnoliopsida > Ranunculales > Menispermaceae > Paratinospora > Paratinospora sagittata. The sequence goes on along the minus strand of CM069613.1, from coordinate 29,852,919 downwards.
GAACTAGAAGCAACAATTAAAAAAAAATACTATGAATTGTTTTCTAGTAATAATTGATGATGTGATATATTGTACTGTTTCACTTATCAATAAAATGATGGAACTTTGTTTACAAAAATCTTAATACATCGTTTCACTTAAATAATTATGCAGATGTCTGAAAATAATACCGATGGATGTAGTGATGCACAAACGCAATGGCCTCTTTGGCAACCTGTGGCGACTCCTTTAGTATCTGAGTCAAGTTACAACTATTTTACATCACCAACTTCGTCACCCCACAGACAGCGATCCTTATCGCTAGAACGTGCATGGCTTTTTCGTAACAATTTTGCCCGAAATAATCCCATGCCCGAAATCTTGGCAAGATCTTCTACCAAATATTGTCAGGCGGCGGGATTTGAACAACAACACGAAAAAAGCATCCCACCGCTCAACATGCTTACCCTTAAACGATGCAACCAGCAGAACCCTACACCACCATCTGTTAGGCAAAGGTCGGAACCTTCTCTAGACAAATTCAACTCCATTTTCTCTCCATGATTTCATGATGCTCAGGATTCCACCGGCCACAGTGCTATTCAAAGACCTTACAGGCACTACCCCGTGCTAGCAAACGATGATGACGGCGGTGAATCTCACGCTGATAGCAATCATGACTACTTGGCCTGATTTCGAGGGCGAAATCCTTTTAAGGGGAAGTAGAATGTAATACCCTAGGTTTACATATAAATAAAATAAAATAAAAAAATTGAACTTCGGGCAAGGTGCTCGAACCTTTAGGCGCCTTTTTTTTCCTATTTAAAGAACCCCCATCCTCATTTCTCACACCAAAATCACTTCTCCTTATGATTTTTCTTCTCTCTCTCTCACTCATCTTCAGTTTATGTCTTCTCTTTTGAGACTCTCTTTTCGAGACTCTCTTCGCAATGCAATACGATTCTGCTCGGGGGAAGGCGCCGGTTCAAGAAAGAGTTTTTATCTGAAGGTGGGAACCAAACATTGGTTTGCATGTCTTATAACTTTTATTAAATTTTACATTCATTTATCATTATGTCTATTATACATTAACACTACATTATTGCGTATAATGTTTATACTTGTCATACTTATGCCTGTTTATTTGGAGTTCATGTATTACGCTGTTGCTATGCCGGATTAGTGGTCAATATGGCTCAACCAGACTCAGTCTTGTCCTCAGTAACTTTAAACTTTAAATAGTGAACGAGAGGCAGCGTGTTGCTCTAGACGATTGATATTTAAGTAGACCTCATGTCTCATCTCTCAAACTAGAGACTGATCTGAAAGCTATCAGCTTGTACAAGTAATATTCAATGTCCTAACCTTGCACGTGGTGATACCGACCTTGATAAGGATCACCATACGTTGTCAAATCCTGTCTAATGTTAAGTAAAGACCAGACTTGTCATGTATTGGCATCAAACATAAGCACCACCTAGGGACGTATGTGGTTTATGATTCATAGAATAATTAAAAGTAATGCTCAATATTCATTATATTTTTCTGGAGAGGGACGCATAATGAGAACCCGGCTACTCCTGGGAAGGAACATTTGTACGTGAATCCAGAGCGTCGTTCCTGAGGAGGGACATACAATAAGAATTCGGCTACTCTTGGAGAGGGACATTTGTACGCGAACTCAGGCGACGTACAATCATGGAACCAATACGAGATGGTGTCATGCATACATACATGTTGGATTGATTATGATGCTCTGATGTGTATTTATGATGTTTGATTATGAAGTTTGCTTTATTAATTGTTATATTCACGAACTATTTTACCCACTGAGCGTATAGCTCACCCCGTTGTTATCCAATTTTCACAGGAGATTAGGGTGGACTGGGTGCAGGTTTTTGGGCCCACATTTTTTTACCCTTTGTATTATTCATTGAAAATTTTGGGAGGATGTTCCATTAACTATTTCATGTACAAATATATTCTAAAATTAATGAAATCATATTTGTACTTAATCGTGTTTCCGCGCACTCGGTTATTGTTATAATGCATTCGCGCCCCGTCCGTGAGTGTGCCGCCTGTTTAGGCGCGTCCGGGCGGGGTGTGACATTTAATGGTATCAGAGCGTAAGGTCCACGACCCGCCCAAATCCCTCAAATTAGGAGAAGAAAATTTTTATTAGATATATATATATATGTGATTTATATTAAATATATATCTAGAAAACTATATAGTTTTTATTTAGTTCATATTAAAATATATATATAGTTATGATTAAATATATATATATATCTTTATATCTATGTATATATGAGATATATATATATATATATATATAAATCATGTTGTTAATGAAAATATTGGATTAAATAATGACATAAACATCAAAAGAAAAAATATAAAATATTGTCTAACGGACAAGGCATAAATCTTAAGAATGTTAGGAATATATTTTGTGTATTTCATAAGTTTATTTTTCATTCAGCAAGATAATGGCCTCAAGTGGAGGAACTATTTCCAGTAGTCGGGAACCAATTCCCACCAAACTTACGGAACTGTTCAACATGGAGGTTATGACTATGAGATGTATCGACAATAGAGATCTCTGCCTCCGTCCGATCCTTCACGAAAAACTCGCAAAGCTGGGGTGGTTGAACATAACAAAAGTTGAGGGTTACATCTCCTTCAACTTGGTGAAGTATTTCTACAAAGCCATGAATTGCGTAGGACTTCAAGAAGATGGGATCAACCCTGTCTTAGAGACAACAGTCAGGGGAACAAATATTTCTATCAATGTCAAAATTATTTCCTGACTTATGGAGATCCCGATTAGAGATAGAATCATTGATTCACACGAACCCAAGACAGTTGCAGAGATCGTTGAGTCCAAGGAACAATTGTTATATTTCCTTGCCAAAAAGTCGTACATCCAATTGACGTATGCCCACCTCCCAAACAATCCCCTTAAATCACCTCTTTCCAGCCTTGGGAAAAACGTGTTCGGTAACATCTTGCCGAAAAGGTGACTAGAGGTGTTATGTCAAGGGCTCAACTTCTTGTGTTATACTGCATAAAGAAGAAAATTAGGTCTCCCTACCTCACATAATTATCCAGCAAATGTTGCAGGTGATTCAAAACCCTTCAAGGAAGGAGCTCATCGGCTATGGAGTCTTCATCATGAGGATGTTATACGAGGCAAACGTCAACACTTTTGATGAATCTTCGAAGCAGATCACTGATGCAGTTACAACATTCTTTATCTTTAAGATGTTTGTCACGAGTGGAGGGGTGACTGACGGGGAGATTTTTGGAGCGACTTTAGGAGGAAATTGCGAAAGAATTAGAGACAAAAATGGACGTTGTCAGCGAAAAAGTCAGCGCAAGATTCTTGTTAGGGAGGCACCAAATAATGAGCCAAACAAAACTCTACGACGAACCCAGTTCCAAATAATGATCAACCCGATCATTTATTCTCTAAGGATGATCTTTTTGGCAACCTAAATCAACCTCAACAAAATCAGGATGGACAGAGAGTTCCAACAAATCCACCTTCCTAGAACATACCAACTCAAGGAAATACTACGTATCGAAGGTTTCCAACTCCTGAGGTACCGTACCAGCCAGTTCCACAAGTTCCTATGAACAAACAGCAACAAAATTGTGCGGGACCAAATTTCGAAAGACAAAATATCCTAATGAGTCCATTGTTTCAAGACTTTTTGACTCAAGCATATCCAAATGTCCAAGAGGTTCCAGTTAGGGAATCCTCATACAATTAAAACAACTACCCTCCACCTATGAGTCAACCATACGACTAATACTTTCCACCAGTGCCTACGGCCTACACTCCACCTATGGGACAGTCGACCTATCAACCATCGATGGGGCAATCGACTAACCCATTCGAGCAGTTAAATGTGATTGTATCTAGTATTGCTCGGATGGAGGAGACTCAAAATGCTTTGTTAACAAGTATGCAAAACGTTGAAGAACAACTAGCAACTTCTCAACTTTCTTCTAGTAGTCTTTCTGTACCTAGCAGGAGGTCTAAAAGGAGTTGTAGTAGGCAGGAAAATTAGGAATGATTACTGGCATTGCAAAACTTTTTTTTATATATGAATGAAAATGTTTTGTTTAAGACTATTTTTGATGGGCCGACTTACAACCATTCTTTTTTTTTGTATCACTAACTTTGGAATGGTATGAGACACAACAAAATTGGAAGATACTAAATAAAATATGGAAGTAAGAAAACCCACGACCTTGTGTGAAAAGAAACATTTGGAAAAAGTTATATTACTAACATTATCACTAAGTTTACACGGTATGGGACGAGTAAGCTTGAACGATACTATTAGTGAACTCCTCTTCAGCTGATGTTTTATAGAGATCGTGTTCATACAACTTAACTTAGTTGACACCCTTATTACCAAATTCATGTGGTATGGGACATGCGAATTTGGATAATAGTCGATTAGACTAAGCGAAAGAGTTTGAATAAATAAGATTGCAATAGAGTGTTAGATCAGGATATTTATGGAGGAAAATCTTAATATTTTTATGACTCGTATGGATTTTCAATGAAATATATATGTATGTTCACAAAAACCATAACCAAAACATTTGAAATACTTGCAAAGTTTTATACTTATTATATAAACATTCTAACCATGTTTTACATCATGGCCAAACATACGAGGCACATAAGATTTTTTGATTCCTCAACAAAAACCTTACACTATACTTAGAAAAATATGTGGTTTTTATATTGCAATACTCTCGAACTTGTTGCTGAGAATAACATAACATTATACTTGGCTACAGTTCCTAAAATCATGATTTTATTTTCTCCCTGCTAGTGAGAGAGGAAGAGAGGAAAACTGTGCACTGTCTGTCCAGCAGAGGAGGCGCCTCCTGAGATTCAAAACCAGGAACCGCCGCCTCCGAGGACAGCGTAGGCAACACCTAACACTGCCACTACGTCTGGGCAGGCAGTGCCACCCCAGCCCATATCATTTGCCATGCCTTCGAGTGTGGAAGTCTTTTTAGCCAGATTTATCGAGGCGATGAAAGTAACTGTTCAGACAGCCATTCGTGATACCGCGGCCAATCAGGTTGTCACTGTTCAGGCACCTGTTAGATCTGGGTGGGAGACTTAAACCGACTAGATTACAAAGTATAAGAGGCTACAACCCCTTACTTTTCCTGGCACCATTGATGCGAAGAAGGCGCAAAAATGGCTGAATGAATCGAAGAAGGCTCTCGATTGTATGGGAGTGGATGAGGCTCAAAATATTCCACTTACGTCCTACCAACTTATTAGTGGAGCAAATACGTGGTGGATAAAAGTGAAGGATGTCACACCCCAGTACACAGCACACTGCAGCGTCAAGTACCCCCGGGATGTGATGGGTACCTCATACCGAGCGTACCCCTCACATCCCGGGGGTACTAGACACTGCGGTGTGTTGTGTACTGGGGTGTGACAAAAAGGCCTTATGTATATTTAAAATCATTTCAAACACTTATTCAACACATGCATCATTCACCGAATATATTATACATGTCAACAACATAAATTGCATGAGTTTTCAATAACACAATGCACAATTTCTCTCCTCCTCAAGGCAAGAGAGCGAGTCTAACCCTTGTATGGCCATTACAAGGTAGCCACAGCCTCTCATTACCCAATTCACAGTCATTTCAAGGATCGCAACCATTGTTAGGACAGGCCTACTGACAATGAGGACTCGCAAAACCTCATCCGGGTCTAATTCCTAACGAAATGACATCATTACAAACTCTAATTGCTAAAATTAGTTTGCATGATCCATAAAACTCAATGCATTATATATCAATATAACATGCATACAATCAAACATTTTATATGTGTATAATGCCTTACAAGAACCAAATCAAGAAAACTATACTCACAGTGGTTACACGGGGTTTCTAAGCCAATATATCCGAGCAGCAATAAACATCATTGCTTCCTCAAGAGCGTTTCTCCATGCACTTAAGCTCTCAATTTAAACACTGAAATTAACCATAGATTATCATGAGAATCACTATTTCAACTCACCAAAACACTATACTAAAAATATCAAATCATATCCAAAAATCAAGATCTTAACATCGAAACGTCCGGAATTCAATTCTCTACGATTCTATGATCTCAAACCGGAGTTTCATTGGATTCACATCACTGTTCACATCACTGTTCACATTACTGTTCATATCACTGTTTATAGTACTATTTACATCACTGTTTGCATCACTGTTCATAGTACTATTCACATCACTGTTTATAGTACTATTCACATCACTGTTTATAGTACTATTTACATAACTGTTTACGTCGTCACTATTTATTCGAAAGATGTATATTGTACTAAAATTGTGAAACGGTCTTCAAAAACCATGAAATTAGCATCGATGCACTCGCAACAGTGCATTCTACCATTCTATAGCCTTAAACTGACGTTTCATCGGGAATGGTCTCCAATAGACACTCTAACTTCCAACAGCCATACAAGTTCTAAATGAACACATAAATGGAATCTAACCACATATTCGGGGTCCCTACAGTCTAGGGAGTGTTTTTCTACCTTTCTAGCGGATTTTCATTCACATTGGGTCAAAACCCCAATTGGTGAAAACGCCGTAAAACGGCTCCCACAGCAAAAATTACTCCGCTAGAAAGTTTTTCTCTAAATGTATATAATTGCCATCTCAAGAACTATATTCACTGAGCTGTTGTTTGCTCACCCCATTTCCTCAAATATTTCAGGTATTGAGTCGAAGGGAAAAAGAAACTCCATGAGTGATAATCACGTGAGCTTTCGTCTGGTATGTGTATGTATGCTTGGAGGAAATAGATTATATTTTTGTTATTTTGATATGTATACTTATATATATATGTATTATCATCTAGATGGGATGTGTGGGCATATATATAGCTTAATATATTGGATGATGAAATGAAAATGTGATGTGTGAATGAATGGAATGATTATAAAGATTTATATTGGATTTGATTTGTGGTATATTAGGAAAAACAAATTCTGTAAATATTGGGAAGGATTGTGAGACTACGTCAAGGCTGACAGTGTATTATATAATGTATATGGGTATGTACAGTGTATAGTACACTGTGTCGATCATGACGTCAGCCTACGTCAGGGGTGTCGTGACAATATTGGTATCAGAGCCTAAGTTTCAAATTCGTAAAAAGATAAAAGAGCTTTATGATATTATGATTGATTGTATGGGTATACTTATGGGTAGTCCTATTATGTTGAGCCTAATCCAATATGGTATCTTGACTGAGAATCACCTGTGTCGGTGAATGTCAGAGTTGGAAACGAATAATCAAGATTAACAATAGAAATTGCTGATCAAGAAAGGATCAGAAGGCTGAAAGAAAAAGAATTGGATGTAATCCAGTGATAATAAATATATGGCTAGTAACTACCCAACAACAACGAAATGCACAGCTTACGAGCTTGTGGCAAAGTTGTAATGTGAGAAAGACAGAGGCTTGAACCATTGATAGCTGATGTGGATGCTAATGGTGTGGGTACTTCTGTAAAAACATATATAGTTGAGACTGAAGTAAAAATAAAATAAATAGAAGGTCTCAATGATAAGCCAGATGAAATGAAAAGATATGTGAAAGTTATGGAAAACTTTCAGGAGAAGAGACTCTCCTATCTTAACTGGCAGTCTGATACTAGACGGAGCAAAGAATTTGCTACTCTGAGTGGAGACCATCTTAGAGAAGGATTAAGTATCTGAAATTGATAAAGCAAGTTAGCTAAGTTTAAGCTAACTGATGAGAAGAGATGATAGAAAATTGGGTTAAGGACTCCTAAGATGATTAAGGCATGAGATTAATTAAAGAAGCTATTTTATAAGGGCTTCTATAATCATGCTGAAATTGATTTAAGGCATGAAAAAGTTTATCTTGTTAAAATGTAGTGACATGCCTAACCATACATACAAACATGAATTAAATAGACTGGTATAGTTTATTTTTGGCAAGATCACTATGGATACTCTGAGAATTGAGAAGGATTTCGAATAAATTTTAGGATCCTATACGACAGGTTTGCTAATTGTTGGGTTATAAATATATACGCAAGTTGTGAGGCAGACTATAAATTTTGGGTCAGCCAAAGCTGTGGTGAAATTGTTAACACCAGCAATAGTGAGATAGCTTACACTGCCGTTTGAAGCCGAGTCATCAACACCCGTGTTAGGTAAAAAGAGAAATAAGTAATGTAAGGAAATGTTGGGGCAATAATTTGAAATTGAAGATCAGTGAAACATTGACTAAGGTTGAGATTTTGGCAGTATTAGTGACTCTAAGTTTGTTAGTACCTGACCCAAAAATAATGGGCTTAGATATCAATTTTACGAAGAACTAGAGTGGAAATCACTTACCACGAGTCCCGATTTCACGCGAATCCCGCGTTTTCCCTTTTTCTTCTTCTCCTACTTCTCAGTTCTCTTTCTCTCTGCTTCTTTCTTTCCAGCGACTTCTTTTCGTTCGTTTAATTTTTTTTATTTTTTTTTATTTTATCTTTCCATCTGAGTACTGTTCATAGTACTGTTTGGTGAACAGTACCCACAAATGAACAGTATTTTATTTTATTTTATTTTTTCTTACTTCATTCCTTCTCCTCTTCTTCTATACACTCAATCCACATGAGACATACACGTATTGTAACTCGATGTCTATTTAAAATCACATTCTGAACTCACTTGTGACATGTTCAAGTTCATTTGTCACATGTACACTATACGTGTATTATACTTTTCAGTATACGTATAAGTCAACCAAATATATTGATTAAAAGCACGGGGTGTTACAAAGGAGGACCCAAAGGTCAACACCACGGACATGACTTGGCTGCAGTTCAAGTCATTGTTTATCGATGAGTGCTTCTCCGGCGCTGTGAAGAGGCAAAAGCGCCAGGAAGTCTCCAAGCTATACCAAGGAGGCGTGACAGTCAGGAAGTATGCTGTCAAGTTTAAAGAATTATCGGTCTACTCTCTCTCCACCATCTTAATGGAGCAAGATAAGACCGAGAAATTCTACAATGGCCTTCGTCCTGACAAGGCCATAAGCTTTGAAAAGGAAAAGATTGTGCAGGAACAGAAAATGAATAAAGAAAAACTGTCTGCAACGTTTTCTCAACAAGGCTCGCAGCAGGGCAATAAGAAGAAGCTCTTCTATAATCAAAATCCAACCCCTGTTCAAAAGAATGAGGCCACGACACCCGCAGCTGAACAGTCTAACCCTAGCCATTAGGGTTTTCACAATCATGGCCGAGGAGGCCGCAATGGCAGGGTGGTGGTCAGCACCACAATCAGCGTGGCCAACAGAAACGTCGGCAGCATAGGCTGACGTGCTTCAAAGGCGGCTAGCAGGGCCATGTAAGAAATACCGGCCCCCACCTTCAGCAACCTGTTCCCGTTGTTCGAGTCCAATAAGCCCACCTGCTGCTAATGCCCAACCCAGGCAGAACCAAAGGCAACGGAACCAAGGCAGTGCGTTTGTCATTGCTCAACAACCCCTCCCAAACAATAATGTAGTCGAAGGCACATTTTTCTTGTTCAATAAAATGGTGCATGTCTTATTCGATTCGGGTGCTACGCATTCCTTTATATCTTCTGCATTGGTAAGACATTTTGGGTTGTGTCTTGAACCCACAGACATCACAATCCATGTCACATCACCTTTAGGATCTGGTACTGACGTGAATATGCAGTTTTCTCGATGTGAGATTCGAATGTGAGAACAAATAATATATGGAGATCTTTTTGTGATGAACATTAAAGACTTTGACATGGACTAGCTCGCACCACTGAATGCAAGGATCGATTGTATGAAGAAGCAAGTTCAGTTAACCTTGCCTACTGGGGAGTTTGTCAAGATTCAGGGAATGAGGAAGTGGATACACAACTCGACTGTTGCACTTCTCAAGGTACAACTTCAAGTTCTATCCCTTGGTGATGACAATGAATCTCCAGCACTGTACCCTCTCGAAGTACACGATGTCCCGGTAATATCTGAATTTCCAACAGTTTTTCTAAATGACCTTTCTGATCTACCTCCAGTTAGGGAATTCGATTTTGAGATCAACCTCATACCTGGGACCGGGCCTATCTCAATTCCACCATACAGAATGTCCAACGTCGAGCTGGTTGAGTTGGACAAGCAACTGAAGGAATTAGAGAGTAATGGTTTCATCAGGAAAAGTTCATCACCCTGGGGCGGTCCAGTTCTGTTTGTTTGCAAAAATGATGGTTTGTTACGACTTTGCATCGACTATCGCAAGTTGAATAACGTCACCATCAAGAACAGATATCCAAGATCGATGACTTGTTTACCCAGCTTAGAAATGGCAAGTACTTCTCTAAGATTGATTTACGATACAATTATCATCAACTCCGGATCAAAAAGTCGGACATTACCAAGACAACATTCAAAACTCGGTACGGTCACTACGAGTTCATGAGAGTAATTACCCAACGCATGACTTGGAACTTGCAGTTGTCGTATTCGCACTGAAGTTATGGCGTCATTACCTATACGGTGAACGGTTTTAGGTCTTCTCAGATCACAAGAGTCTTAAGTACATTTACACCCAGAGAGACCTAAACTTCCGCCAAATACGATGGTTGGAATTCTTGAAAGATTATGACTTTCAACTCCAGTACCATCCCGGTAAGGCCAATGTTGTGGCTAATGCCCTGAGTAGAAAATCTTATCTTGCTTGCACTCTTAACTTCGAGATGGAGAAGTTGGCTACAGAGATGGAGAATTTTAACCTACAGCTGATCGAGGAGGGAGGAGAAGTTGGCTCCAGAGATGGATACAAGAAAAACGTCATGAACCTTAGACATGGACGATGGAAGGAATAGACAATAGGCTAGTTTGCCAATACGTTCAATGATCTGAAATGGACCGATATACCATGGGGAAAGCCTTCCTTTGATCCTAAAGCGTTAGACACCTCTTGTAAGCTGAACTTTGAAAAAAACCAAGTCCCCCTTATCAAATTTTAGATGTTGTCGTCGCTTGTCTGCATAGTTCTACTGTCGACTTTGTGCAACATGAAGTCTCTCCTTTACTAGTGTGATCTTCTCAGAAGTCTCTTGAACTAGTTCAGGCCCCAACTGCAGTCGATCTGCCATATCTAACCAGCATACCGGAGATCTGCAAGGGCGACCATAGAGCGTCTCATACGGTGCCATGTCGATACTGGTTTGGTAGCTGTTGTTATATGCAAACTCAACCAAATGTAAGTGTTTTGCCCATCCGTCATGAAAGTCCAAAATGCAGCACCGTAACATATCCTCCAAGATCTAGATCAGACGCTCTGACTGCCCAGCGGTTTGAGGGTGAAAAGTTGTGCTCATGGTGATCCTAGAGCCCATTCTACTTTGGAAGCTTTGATAAAACTTTGATGTGAATCGAGGGTCTCAATCAGAGACGATTGTGAGTGGTATGCTATGGAGGTGCACAATCTCTCATTCATACAGTTCTGCAAGCTTGACGGGGTTATCCGTGAACTTTATCGGTAAAAAGCGTGCAAACTTTATAAGTCAGTCAATGATAACCCAAATAGCATGTTGCCCTTTATTATTTCGAGGCAAGGCCGTAACAAAATCCATTGCGATGTTCACTCACTTCCATTTTCCAATAAGTAGAGGCTGAAGAAGTCCAGAGGGAAGTCTACGTTTTGCCTTAACTTGTTGGCAAATGAGACATCAAGCAACGAAGTCTGCAATCACCTTTTTCATTCCAGAAAATTAAAATTGTCGTTTGACATCCTTATACATCATGTCACCCCCAGGTGCGCGGTCTTCCTCTTTCACTGGCAAGGAGAAAATAAAATCATGATTTTAGGAACTGTAGCCAAGTATAATGTTATGATACTCTCAGCAACAAGTTCGAGAGTATTGCAATATAAAAACCACCTATTTTTCTAAGTATAGTGTAAGGTTTTTGTTGAGGAATCAAAAAATCTTATGTGCCTCGTATGTTTGGCCATGGTGTAAAACAAGGTTAGAATGTTTATATAATAAGTATAATACTTTGCAAGTATTTCAAATGTTTTGGTTCTAGTTTTTGTGAACATACATATATATTTCTTTGAAAATTCATACGAGTCATAAAGGTATTAAGATTTGCCTCGGTAAATATCTTGATTTAACGTTCTATCGCAATCTTATGTATTCAAACTCTTTCGCTTAGTCTTTTCAACTATTATCCAAATTTGTGTGTCCCATACCACATGAATTTGGTAATAAGGGTGTCAACCAAGTTAAGTTGTATGAACACGGTCTCTATAAAACATCGGCTGAAAAGGAGTTCACTAATAGTATCGTCCAAGTTTACTCGTCCCATACCGTGTAAACTTATTGATAATGTTAGTAATACAACTTTTTTCAAATGTTTCTTTTCACACAAGGCCGTGGGTTTTCTTACTTCCATATTTTATTTAGTATCTTCCAATTTTGTTGTGTCTCATACCACTACAAAGTTAGTGATACAAAAAAAAAGAATGGTTGTAAGTTGGCCCATCAAAAATAGTCTTAAACAAAACATTTTCATTCATATATAAAAAAAAGTTTTACAATGCCAGTAATCATTCCTAATTTTCCTGCCTACTACAACTCCTTTTAGACCTCCTGCTAGGTACAGAAAGACTACTAGAAGAAAGTTGAGAAGTTGCTAGCTGTTCTTCGACGTTTTGCATACGTGTTAACAAAGCATTTTGAGTCTCCTTCATTCAAGCAATACTAGATACAATCACATTTAACTGCTCGAATGGGTTAGTCGATTGCCCCATTGATGGTTGATAGGTCGGCTGTCCCATAGGTGGAGGGTAGGTCGTAGGCACTGGTTGAAAGTATTGGTCGTATGGTTGACTCATAGGTGGAGGGTAGTTGTTTTAATTGTACGAGGATTCCCTAACTGGAACCTCTTGGACATTTGGATATGTTGTCTTCCGAAATTTGGTCCCGCACAATTCTGTTGCTGTTGGTTCATAGGAACTTGTGGAACTAGCCGGTATGGAACCTTAGGAGTTGCAAACCTTTGGTACGTAGTATTGCCTTGAGCTGGTATGCTCCAGGAAGGTGGATTTGTTGGAACTCTCTGTCCATCCTGATTTGGTTAAGGTTGATTTAGGTTGCAAAAAAGATCATCCTCAGAGAATAAATGATCGGGTTGATCATTATTCGGGACTTGGTTTGCCATAAGGTTCTGGTTTAGCTCATTATTTGGTGCCTCCCTAACAGGAATCTTGCGCCAACTTTTTCGTTGACAACGTCCATTTTTGTCTTTAATTATTTCGTCATTTCCTCTTAAAGTCGTGCCGAATATCTCCTCATCAGTCACCCCTCCACTTGTGATGAACGTCTTGAAGATAGAGGATGTTGTAACTGCATCAGTGATCTACTTCGAAGACTCATCAAAAGTGTTGACGTTCGCCTTGTATAGCATCCTCATGATCAAGACTCCGTAGCCAAGGAGTTCCTTTCTTGAAGGGTTTTGAATCACCCGCAACATTTGCTGGATAATGATGTGAGGTAGGGAGACCTTAATTTTTTTCTCCAAGCAGTATAGCACAACAAGTTGTGCCATTGACATAGCACCTCTAGTCACCTTTTCCGGCAAGATGTTGTCGAATACGATCTTCCCAAGGCCAACAAGAGGTGGTTTAAGGAGATTGTTTGTCACGACACCCCTGACGTAGGCTGACGTCATGACCGGCACAGTATATTATACATTGTACATTATACAATACACTGTTAGCCTCAACGGACATTCACAAAAATTCCCAATATACCACAAATCAAATCCAATATAGATATCTATACTCATTCCATTCATTTACACATCAAATTTTCATTTCATCATCCAATATATTAAGCTATATATATGCCCACACATCCCATCTAGATGATAATACATATATATATATATATATATATAAGTATACATATCAAAATAACAAAAATATAATCTATTTCCTCCAAGCATACATCCACATACCAGACGAAGGCTCAGGTGATTATCACTCACGGATTTTTTCTTTTCCCTTCGACTCAATACCTGAAATATTGGAGGAAATGGGGTGAGCAAACAACAGCTTAGTGAATATAGTTCTTGAGATGGCAATTATATACATTTAGAGAAATATGACATTGAAAATCATTTCAAACACTTATTCAACACATGCATCATACCTGTCAACAACATAAATTGCATGAGTTTTCAATAACACAATGCACAATCTCCCTCCTTCAAGGCAAGAGATCGAGTCTAACCCTTGTATGGCCGTTACAAGATAGCCACGGCCTCTCATTACCCAATTCACAGTCATTTCAAGGATCGCAACCCTTGTTAGGACAGGCCTACTGACAATGAGGACTCGCAAAACCTCATCCGGGTCTAATTCCTAACGAAATGGCATCATTCCAAACTCCAATTGCTAAAATCAGTTTGCATGATCCATAAAACTCAATGCATTATATATAAATATAACATGCATACAATCAAACAATTTAGTTGTGTACAATGCCATCACTGTTCATAGTATTGTTCACATCACTGTTCATAGTACTATTTATATCACTGTTCACGTCGTCACTATTCATTAGAAAGATGTAAATTGTACTAAAATTGTCAAACGGTCTCCAAAAATCATGAAATTACCATCGATGCACTCGCAACAGTGCATTCTACCATTCTATAGCCTTAAACTAACGTTTCATCGGGAATGGTCTCCAATAGACACTCTAACTTCCAACAGCCATACAAGTTCCAAATGAACACATAAATAGAATCTAACCACATATTCGGGGTCTCTACAGTCTAGGGAGTCTTTTTCTACCTTTCTAGCGGATTTTCATTCACATTGGGTCAAAATCCCAATTGGTGAAAACGCCGTAAAACGGCTCCCACAACAAAAATTACTCCGCTAGAATGTTTACATCTAGCTTAGATATCAATTTTACGAAGAACTAGAGTGGAAATCACTTACCACGAGTCCCGATTTCGCGCGAATCCCGCGTTCTCCCTTTTTCTTCTTCTCCTCCTTCTCGGTTCTCTTTCTTTCCAACGACTTCTTTTCGTTCGTTTAATTTTTTATTTTTTTATTTTTTTATTTTTTTCTTTCCATCTGAGTACTATTTGGTGAACAGTACCCGCAAATGAACAGTATTTTATTTTATTTTATTTTTTCTTACTTCATTCCTCCTCCTCTTCTTCTATACACTCAATCCACATGAGACCTACACGTATTGTAAATCGATTTCTATTTAAAATCATATTCCGAACTCATTTTTGACATGTTCAAGTTCATTTGTCACATGTACACTATACGTGTATTATACTTTTCAGTATACGTATAAGTCAACCAAATATATTCATTAAAAGCACGGGGTGTTACATTGTTTGGGAGGTGGGCGTACGTCAAATGGGTGTACGAATTTTTGGCAACGGAATAGAACAATTGTTCCTTGGACTCAGCGATCTCTGCAACTGTCTGGGGTTCGTGTGGATTAATGATTCTATCTCCAATCGGGATTTCCATAAGTCGCGAAATAATTTCGACGTTGATAGAAATCTTTGTTCCCCTGACCGTTGGGCTCCAAGACAAGGCTGATCCCATCTTCTTGAAATCTCACGCAATTCATGGCTTTGTAGAAAGACTTCACCAAGTTGAATGAGTCGTAACCCTCAACTTTTGTTATGTTCAACCACCCCAGCGTTGCGAGTTTTTCGTGAAGGATAGGACGGAGGCGGAGATCTCTATTGTCGATACTCCTCATAGTCATAACCTCCCTGTTGAACAATTTCATAAGTCTAGTGGGAATTGGTTCCCGACTACTTGAAGTCGTTACTTCACTTGGGGCCATTATTTTGCTAAAAGGAAAATAAATTTGTGAAATACACAAAATATATTCCTAACATTTTTAAGATTTATGCCTTGTCCGTTGAACAATATTTTTTATTTTTTCTCTTGATGTTTATGCCATCATTTAATCCAAATTTTTCATTAGCAACATGATATATATATATATATATATAGTTTTCATAAATCATAACAATATATATATGTGAATCTGAACTATATAAAAACTATATAATTTTCTAGATATATATTTAATATAAATTTCAACTATATATAATTCAATTATATATATATATATAGTTCTAAGGATATATATATCTAATAAAAAATTTCTTCTCCTAATTTGGTGGACTTGGGCTGACCGTGGACCTTACGCTCTGATACCATTAAATGTCACACCCCGCTCGGACGCGCCTCAACCGGCAGGACGCTCAGGGACAGGGCGCGAATGCATTATAGCAATAACCAATGTTCATCAGGAGTAGCAGGGTTCTCATTGTACGTCCCTCCTCATGAACGATGCCCTGGATTCACATACAAATGTCCCTCCCCAGGTAATCTCGGGTTCTCATTGTACGTCCTTCTCTAGAGAAATATAATAAATAGTGAGCATTGCTTCTAACTATTCTATGAATCATAAACCACATACGTCCCTAGGTGGTGCTTATATATGATGCCAATACATGAACAAGTACGGTCTTTACTTAACATTAGACAGGATTTGGAAACGTCTGGTGATCCTTATCAGGGTTGGTATCCCTACGTGCAAGGTTAGGACATTCAGTATTACTTATACAAGCTGATAGCTTTCAAATAAGACCAACCAGATCAGTCTTCAGTTTGAGAGGTGAGACACGAGGTCTACTTAAATATCAATCGTCTAGAGCAGCATGTTGCCTCCCGTTCACTATTTAAAGTTATTGAGGACAAGATTGAGTCTGGTTTAGCCAGATTGACCACTAATCTTGTATAGCAACAATGTAATACATAAACTCCAGATATATAGGCATAAGTATGACAAGTATAAACATTATACGCAATAATGCAATGTAAATGAATAGTAGACATAATGATAAATGAATGTAAACTTTAATAAAAGTTATAAGATACGCAAACCTATATTTCATTCCCCACTTTCAGATAATAAATCCTTCGAGAGCTGGCGCCTTCCCCCGAGTAGAACCGCGTTGCACCGCGAAGAGGGTCTCGAAAAGAAAGTCTCAAAGAGAGAAGAAAAACTCAAGGAGAGTGAGAGAGAAGAGAGAAATCACAAGGAGAAGTGATTGAGAAATGAGGAGGGGGTTCTTAAATAGGAAAAAAAGCACCTAAACCTTCAGGCGAGCTGCCTGTATTATTCATTTATGTTTATTATTCATTTACACCGCATTATTATGAATAGTTTTCATATATGTCTTGCTTATGCCTTCATATTTGGAATCCGCGTATTATACTGTTACTATGTCGGATTAGCGGTCAATTTGACTAAACTAGACTTAGTCTTGTCCTCAGTAACTTTAAATAGTAAACAAGAGGGAGCTTGCTAGAGATGGACATTTGTACGTGAACCTAAGGCGATATACGGTCATAGAGTCACTACGAGATGGTGTTATATATACTTACCTGTTAAGCCATTGTGCATTGTTTATGATGCATTGTTGTGTATATCTGATGTATGATTATGATGTCTTCTTTATTAATAGTATATTCACGAACTATTTTACTCACTAGGCAATAGCTCATCCTGTTGCTAACCATTTTGCAGGAGTCTAGAATGGATTGGGTAGAGGTATTTTGGGCCCTCATTCTGTACCCCTTACCAAATTGTTTAAACTAGTTGGGGAGATTTTTGGGAGCATGTTCCCTTATTATTGACAATCTCTAGACCGCCTAAATCTTGTACAAAATATATTCTGAAATCAATAAAAACCGACTTGTAATTGAATTGTGTACCTACACACTCGATAACTGTTATAATGCATTCGCGCCCAGCCTGTGAGTGTCCCACCGGTCTAGGCACGTCCCAGCGGGGTGTGACATTAAATGGTATTTGAGCGAAAAGTCCACGGTCCGCCCAAAGACACTACTTAGGATCACCCAGGGGAGTGAAAACCTTAAAAACAATTTGTTGCTTAGATGAAATACTAGCATAAACATCAAGTGGAAAGGAGCAAATGTAATCCAAAGGACAAAAACATAAATCTTAAACAAAAAATATAGGAATGCATTTTTATGCATTTTACAAGTTTTATCTTCCTTTCAGCAAGATAATGGCCACTAGTGAAGGAACGACTTCCAACAGTCGAGAACAAGTTTCCACAAGACTAAAGGACCTTCACGATTGGAAGGTTGTTTTAATGAGTATAGACATGAAGAATCCTTGCTTACGTCTAGTCCTTCACAACAAGCTCGTGAAACTGGGGTGGCTAAACATAACTAATGTTGAGGGTTAGGTCTTCCTCAACTTGGTCAGGTTATTTTAAGACAATATGAGTATTGCGAGACTCCAGGAGGACGGAAACAGCCCAATCTTGGAGACACAAGTTAGGGAGTAACAATTTCTGTCAATGTCGAAGTTATTTCTCGACTAATGGCAATCCCCATAGGAACCAAGATCATAGATCCACATAAATCCCAGGCTGTTGTGGAGATCGCAAAATCAAAAGAACACCTATTAACCTCCCTCACTCTGAAGGCATACACTGACAAGAAATACGATCGTCTCTCAAATACACTCTTAAGACCAAACGTTGCAGGCCTTGGGAAGATTGTGGTTGATAATATCCTACCCAAAGTCGTGAGTAGGAGCACGATGTCAAGGCGTCAACTCCTTGTCTTATATAGTCTAGACAAGGAAATTTTTATCTCCTTACCTTACATCATCATTCAACAGATAGCCAAGTAACCCAAAACCCTATCCAAAAGGAACACCTCGGCGATGGAACTTTAATCATGAAGTTGCTAGCCGAGACAAACCGTAATACCTTTGATGAATCCTCTATACAGATTACGAAAATGGACTCACTGGCCTCTTATTCCAAAACCTTCAACTTAAAAGGAGGGGTGACCGTTGAAAAATTATTTGGCGCTACTTCAGAGGAAAACAACGAAAGGGCTAGTGACAACACAAATAGTAGTCGACGCAAGATTCCTACCAGAGGAGAGCCAAATAAAGAAATAATGCAGAGGACTGAGAGAGACCCGAACTCAGACAATGAACAACCCAATCAACAATGGGTCCCAGAAGATGAAATCTTTGAAAACCAAGAAGGAAATTTTGACCAAAACTGGCCAAATCTAAGCGGACAGGAAGTTACAGTAAATCCACCTTTTTGGAACCCCCCGGCCCAAGGAAATATGACACCTCAAGGGATTCCAACTCGGAAAGTACCCTATCAACCAGCTTCACAATTTTCTCTGAACCAACCACCTCAAAATTGGGTTGTACCAAACTTTGGAAGACAGGATATACCGATAAGTCCATTTTTTCGAGACTTTCTAACTCAAGCAAATCCAGCCTTCCAAGAAGTTCCAGTTAGGGAAACCTCTTATAGGCCAACTCCAGAAGGTTCCCCACAAATGTACAGACCTGCCTATCAAACCAACTACCCTCCACTAATAGGTCAACCAACCGACCAACAATTTTCAACAATGTCCACAGCCTACCCTCTGTTCGATGGGACAATCGACCTACCCCCCCCCACCGAAGGGGATAGCCAGCCAACCAAGGTGATTCATTACAGAACATTATGTCAAGTTTTATTGAAATGCGTAATGGGTTTAGAAGTATGATTGACAGAATACAAGTCTTAGAAGACCAGCAAAATGCCTCTCAGCTCTCTTCTTGTAGTCACTCCGCGACTAGTAAAAGAACTAGGTGGAATAGTAGGCAGGGGAATTAGAAAAAGAAAAATTTACTAGCATTGTACAAAAAATTATGAATGAAAAGTTTTGTTTGAGACTATGATTGGTTGGCCGACTTACAACCATTATTTTCTTTTGTATCACTAACTTTGGAGTGGTATGGGATACAACAAAATTGGTGGATATCAAATAAAACTTTAAAAATAAGAAAACTCACGACCTTGTGTGGAAAACATCTGGGAAATTTAAATCACTAAGATTATCACTAAGTTTACACGGTATGGGATGAGTAAACTTGGACGATACTATTTGTGAACTCATCTCCAACCGATGCTTGTAGAGACTGTGTGCATACAGCTTAACTTGGTTGTACCCCTTATTACCAAATTCATGTGGTATGGGACACAGGAACCGAGCCCATCTCAATTCCACCATACGGAATGTCCAACGTCGAGCTGGTTGAGTTGGACAAACAACTGAAGGAATTAGAGAGTACAGGTGTCATCAAAAAAAGCTCATCACCCTGGGGCACTCTAATTATGTTCATTCACAAAAAGGATGGTTCATTACGACTTTGCATTGACTATCGCAAGTTGAATAACTTAACCATCAAGAACAGACACCCATTGCCCAGGATCGATGACTTGTTCGACCAACATAGAGATGTCAAATACTTCTCTAAGATTGATTTACGATCCAGCTATCATTAACTTCAGATCAGATAGTCGTACATTTATAAAACAGCTTTCAGAACTCGGTATGGTCATTATGAGTTCGTGGTCATGCCATTCGGTTTAACTAACGCACTTGCAACATTCATGGATCTGATGAATCGTATCTTCAGACCATATTTGGATCAATTCGTGGTGGTCTTTGTAGACGATATCTTGGTGTATTCACCAACAGAGGAAGATCATAAGACATACCTGAGGATTGTCCTCCAGACCTTAAGACACCACTAACTATATGCAAAGTTGAGTAACTACGAATTTTGGGCAAAGAAAGTTCAATTCCTAGGTCATGTAGTTTCAGGCAATGGCATCGAAGTGGATCCTTCAATGGTTGAAGCGGTATTAAACTGGAAGTGACCTACTTGTGTCACTCAAATTCAGAGTTTTCTCGGTTTGACTGGCTACTACAGATGCTTCATCAAGGACTTCTCCAAGATTGTTGAACCTATGACCAAACTCACTCAGAAAGACACACGATTCATCTGGAACGTAGCCTGTAAATCGTCATTCTAGGAATTGAAAAAGCGTCTCATGATAGCACTAATACTAATCACTTCAAGAAATGGAGTTGGATTTTTACTATACACCGATGCCTCTGTCCAAGGCTTAGGTGTAGTACTAATGCAAGATGGCCAAGTTATTGCATATGCTTCTAGGCAACTAAAGATCCATGAGGGTAATTACCCAACGCACAACTTGGAACTTGCAGTTGTCATATTCACACTGAAATTATGGCGCCACTACCTATACGGTGAGCGGTTTGACGTCTTCTTGGATCACAAAAGCCTCAAGTACATCTATAGTCAGAGATACCTAAACCTCCACCAAAGAAGATGGTTTGAATTTTTGAAAGACTATGACTTTCAGCTCCAATATCATCTGGGAAAAGCCAACGTTGTGGTCGGTGCCCTGAGTAAAAAGTCATATATTATTGCTTGTACCCTCAACTTCAAAATAGGAAAGTTGGCTACCGAGATGGAGGATTATAACTTACAGCTCATTGAGGAGGAAATAAGATCACGACTATCCCAATTAACTGCCAACTTTGAGCTTATTTGAAAAATCTCAGCTGCCCAAGCCAACGACCTTAAATTGATGGAGAAAAGAGAACTCATCCTTAGCGGACAGGACTTTCTCCACTGGTCGGTCTCCGATGACGGGGCAGTTTTTTACAAGAAACATTTGTGCTTACTGAAAGACCATGAAGTCTGAAAAGAAGTGCTCACCGAAATGCATTGCTCGATGTTCGCTATGCATCCTAGGGAAGATAAAATGTACAAAGATGTCAAGCGAAAATTTGGTTCTCTAGAATGAATAAGGCTATTGTAGACTTTGTTGCTCGATGTCTCGTTTTCCAACAAGTAAAGGCGAAACGCAGACTTCCTCCTGAACTTCTCCAGCCTTTACCTATTGGAGAATGGAAGTAGGAGAACATAGCAATGACTTTGTTACTGCCTTACCTCAAAATAATAAAGGGCAGGATGCAATTTGGGTTATCATTGACAGGCTTACAAAGTCTGCACACTTTTTACCAATAAAACTAGAGGATAACCCCATCAGGTTAGTTGAATTATATGAAAAAGAGATCGTCCGCCTCCATGACATACCACTCACTATCGTCTTTGATCAAGACCCTCGATTCATATCAAACTTTTGGCAAAGCTTCTAGAGTAGCATGGGCACCAAGATTACCATGAGCACAGCTTTTCACCCACAGACTGATGAGCAGTCAGAGCGGTTAATCTAGATTTTAGAGGACATGTTACGATGTTGCATATTGGACTTTCATGATGGATGGGTGAAGCACTTACATTTGGCTGAGTTTGCATACAACAACATCTACCAATCCAGTATTGGCATGGCACCATACGAGGTTCTCTATGGTCGCCCTTGCAGATTTCCGGTATGTTGGTTAGACATAGCAGGTCGGCCGCAATTGGGGCCAAAACTAGTTCAAGAGACTTCTGAGAAAATCAGACTAGTAAAAGAGCGACTTCGTGTAACACAGAGTCGACAAAAGAGCTACGCTAACAATCGGAGACAGCCTCTAGAGTTTGAGAATGGGGACTATGTTTTTTTAAAAGTCCAGCCTACAAGAGGTGTTAAACGTTTTGGGATCAAAGGAAAGCTCTCTCCACGATTTATTGGCCCATTTAAGATCGTCAAACGTATTGGCAAACTAGCCTATCCACTATCTTTTCCCTCATCCATGTCCAAAGTTCATGACGTTTTCCATGTATCCATGTTTCGAAAGTATCGTCCTGATCCTACACATATTGTCCCTTTGGTCGAAGTCCGGGTAGAAGAAGGCAACTAATATCAAGAGAGAGCGGTACAAATTCTGGATAGGAAAACTCAAGAACTTAGATGACGTCGTATTCCACTTGTAAAAGTACTTTGGGATCCCCACGGAATAAAGGAAGCAACTTGGGAACTTGGAGATAAAATCAAACAAAGATACCCTGAATTGTTCCAACAATAATTGATGATGTGATATATTGTACTTTTCACTTATCAATAAAATTATTCTTTTACAACTATAATTGTGTCAACATCTAATCTCATTAAAAAAACTTCAGATGTCTGTTGATAGCAATGACAAGAGTAAAGAACCATATACACCATGGCATGCTTGGCAACCTTGGGGGAGCAATTCAAGTCCAAAAGCAACCCACAGCTTCTATACGTCACCAACTTTCTCTCCTCCAGGGCTACGATCCCCTTCACCAAAATGTTTATGGTTATATCGTGATGAAATTGCCCGAAACAATCTAGACCCCTCATCCTGGTAGGATCTCCTACCAAAACTGCCAGGCAGGCGAATTCGGGTAACACCCCGTAAAAGCATTCCCCCACTCAATTTGCTACCCCTGAAACGCAACAACCTACAATGCCCTACACCACCATCTGCCAAGCAAATGTCGAAACCTTCTGCGGACGAATTCGATTCCATTTGCTCTCCATTGTTTGATGATGTTAAGAATTCCACAGGCCAGAGTATAATTCAGGGACCTTACCACCAATACCTTGATCTAATGGAAGATGACCAAGGCAGTAAATCTCACGAAGACAGCAATCATGACAACATAGACTGGAATTTTGAGGGCGAAATTCTTTTAAGGAGGGTAAAGTGTAATACCCCTGGTTTTCACACAAAAAAGGGCATTGCCTGAACATTCAGGTCGAAGCCCGAACGTGCATAGAAACCTCTATAAAAGAGGCCCCTCCCCCCTCCCCCCTCCCCTCTCATTTCTCACACCACAACTCAAATTTCTCTCTCTCTTTGGGTTGGTTTTCTTCACTCTCCTTGTGATTTTCTCTCTCTTTGAGACTCTATTTGCGGTAGGAAGTTGTTCTCCTCGGGAAGAAGCGCCAGTTTTGGAAAGAAGTGCAATTTGATTGTGGGAACGAAACATAGGTTTGTGTGTCTTATTAATTTTCATAAAGTTTTCATTCATTTATCATTATGTCTATTATTCATTTACGCAGCATTATTATAAATAGTGTTCATACATGTCATGCTTATGCCTTAATATTTGGAGTCTGTGTATTATACTGTTACTATGCCGGATTTGACTAAACCAAACTTAGTCTTGTCCTCAGTAACTTTGAATAGTGAACGGGAGGCAGCTTGCTGCTCTAGAAGACTTGGTATTTAAGCGGGACCTTGTGTTCCCACCTCACGACCTGGAAACTAGTCTGGTTGGTCCTATTGAAAGTGGTCTGCTTGTGTAGATGATAGTGGACATCCTAAAAATGCACGTGGTGATGCTGACTTTGATAGGCATCACCAGGCGCTGCCAAATCCTGTATAATGTAAGTAAAGACTGGACCCGCACATGCATAGTCATCATACATGAAATAAAAACAACCTAGGGACGTAAGTGGTCTGTGATCTATGGATTATTTACTGGTGCAATTGTGCCCACTATTATTGATGTTTCCCTTGAAGATGGACATACAATGTGAACCCAGGATTACCTGGAGATGGACATTGTACGTGAACCTAGGGTGATATACGGTCACAGAGCCATTACGAGACAATGTTATGTATACTTACCTGTTAAGCCATTGTGCATTGTTTATGATGCATTGTTGTGTATATCTGATGCATGATTATGATCTCATTGCTAACAATTTTACAGGAGACTAGGGTGGATTGGGTAGATTGTACCCCTTACCTAATTGTTTAAGTTAGTTGGGGAGATTTTTAGGAGCATGTTCCCTTATTATTGACGGTCTCTAGACCGCCTAAATCTTGTACAAAAATATATTTTGAAATCAATGAAAACAGACTTGTACTTGAATTATGTACATGCGCACTCAATAACTGTTATAATGCATTCGCGCTCTGCTTGTGAGTGACCCGTCGGTCTAGGTGCACTCGGGCGGGTTGTGACAATAGAGAAACTATGACTTCTGGAAAGTAGTGTTTTTGGTTGATGGAGGAACTGTGACCTCTTAAGCCCACAAAATGAAATTTTGGATGAAATTTAAGATAAAAATCCACACAGGTTCTCTGATATTTTATTTCTTAAATAAGTAGTAGATACAAAAGTTTAATCAATGAAAAGATAATAACTAACCCACCAACCAACTATCCCTAATTTTAGGCTAATACTCACCCACATAATCTAAGACTCATTCAACCATTATCTCTAATAACTAACATGTACGTAACAATAACCTAGACTGACTAGGACTAGAACCCCTAGGGAAACCAAATCAGAACATTGTGTGGATCACATTTTCTTTCAGTGGTCTTAGGCGAGAAGGTTATGGAGGGAACGACCCATTTTTACTGGTAATAGATTCCTCATTCCACAAGAGGTAGAGAAAGGTTTGTCTTTATGCCATTACCGTCATATTGAGGGAGGAGAGGGGCGTGGGCTTGATTGCATATTATGCGACCCTTTGGCTGATATGGCTAAAACGTAACAACAAAATTTTCCACAATATGGCTAAGTCAGAGGTGCAACTATGGGAGGAAATTAAGTTTAAGGCTAGCACTTGGGTCTTTGCATCTTTCAGATTGGCTTTTAAACAAGAATAATTGCATGTATTTGTAGGGGGCATGATCTTTGAGAAGTGTAGGAGAGGTGTGGCGACCCCGCACCCCGGACCACCAACCCCGCAGGGAGTGGCATGCGGAATGCCGGGGCGGGACGCCCGACGTAGGCATCTCCGACCACTCCTCAACTCCCGTGAGGTGGTTGAGACCCTACGAGCCTTATCTCAAACAACGACATAATATCAAAAGGTACTAAACAAAACTACCCACCGTATTAATCATCCAAGACAATAGATAATCCATAAAAATTGAACCATAAATAAAATCATAATCCCTACAGTCCATTAAAATTGACATACACATAAAGTCCAAAATTGTGGGTATAAATAAAAACTGTCATATGCCCACATGGTCTATCTAACAAATCCCAACTCACCCATACTATAATATGGTATGTATTATAATTACATAATCCAAAATATAATACTTCATAATTTAAAACACAG
This sequence comes from Paratinospora sagittata, assembly GCA_035771175.1. Lineage (NCBI taxonomy): Eukaryota > Viridiplantae > Streptophyta > Magnoliopsida > Ranunculales > Menispermaceae > Paratinospora > Paratinospora sagittata. The sequence continues at coordinate 29,826,893 of CM069613.1, read as the reverse complement.
TTCAATCAAAATGTCTCTCAACTCACATCGAGGCTTTGGATTCTCTCGCAGGCAAGGCCCTCAAGATATAACTACTCCTTTGCCCTTATTCGGGACAGAAGGACTTGAAAAAGGAAAATGAGGGTGAGCCAACGGTGCCCAGTGAATAGAATTCAAATATGCTATCAATACTCATCAATAAATATCATGTATTCATGTCAATGTGTAGCATGATTAAAAGCTCATAACATATAGATATCAAGCATTTATAATAAGTTCGATGCAAGTAAAAACTTATCAATTTGGATCCACATTCCACATGCATTGGGTTACTAGTGCACGTCTATTTCACCGTACCGTTGATCCCAATCATGTTTATTTTGGGTTACTAGTGCACGTCTATTTCACCGTACCGTTGACCCCAATCTCTTCCTTTCCTAAAACCCTCCTATGACAAGGTTAAGTCCCCCTATTAGCCAGATAGATGGGCCCAACCAAAGTCATAAGGTTTTCTCAAATCAATGCATCATTCAAAACATTAGAACACATTCATGCTTTCAACATACAATATATAAGTGATATGATGACATAAAAGATATAATCATAAATGAAGTCTACTCACAACCAAGCCTCGCGAGAGTATTTAACCACACACGACTACCAAACCGAATCAACCCAATCAAGATCCTGAAACAAACATCAATATCCTACCATACATCAATTTCTATGCTCAATCACATAGACATTACACATCAACCCTAAATCAGCCCACATATAAACAATAGGCCTAAATCTCATCTAATCTCATCATTCAACTCAAATCACATGACTTAGGCCTCTAATGCATAGTTCTCATTCATAAACCATTCTATTAATCAAAAATACTGATTTTCAATTCCTTAGGCATAAACATGCCCAAATTGGGTCACTTGATCACAAGTAGGTCTAACTCACGATATGGTCACAACCACCAAATCAGTAGCATAATCAACCCTAATCATGCTTAATTAAACATAAGTTGCATCAATTCAATGATTCTAGGCCAAAAGCATCAAAAGCCCTAAAATATGAGATTTTTCATACTTAGGCCATAGGTCACCATGTTCAGCCATGTATATCACTGATTTTGCATCATGGGTTCATCAACAATGGCAACTAGGTCAACATAGTTGACATGCAAGCTATTTCGAAAGGTCTAAGTTCATATTCTAAATTTAGGTCTAATACAAGCAACCGTACCAATTCTTCATTTACTATTCTGTTCAGATGTATCAATATACCAACAAAAAAATGTAATCACAAAATCAACCGTACAGATTGAAGTATGTGAAGAAACAAACCTTCTGTCCAAATATCAGCCCAATCCAACGGTGGACCGAAAAGATAAGTATAATTGATGAACAAGTCTCTAATCAGACAATTTCTCCTTTCCTGCTGCAAATACTCAAACTCAGATGACTATATCACACAAAATACTAAACGTTTGAGTGAACTACATACCCAAATTTGATATCCATCCAACGATAGATTGAGGAGATCTATAAGTTTGAGTGAAACGGCACGAGAAATTCAGACTTTCTGACCAGCTTTGTTTCAGAGGTTAGATCTCTCAGAAAAAACCTCTAATCAAGATCTCCAGAAATATCAGTTGTACACTACCTACCCAAATTTTATATCCATCCAACGGTAGATTAAAGAGATCTAGAAGTTTGAGTGAAACGGCGCGAGAAATCCAGACTTTCCGACCAGCTTTGTTTGAGAGGTTAGATCTCTTAGACGAAACCTCTGATCAAGATCTCCACCGACCAGAATGAATAACCATAAGCTACGAACTTGCTGACAAATTTTGAGCTCAATCTGACCATTATCCCAACGATCCAGCTCTTTGATGAAAATGTCGCAGAGATCTTCCTCCTGCAACTCCCTCCTTTTTTCTCTTCTTCTTTCCTTTCTCTTATTTTCTTTCTCTTCTTTTTTCCTTTCTCTCCACTCACCTCTTTCTAGCACTTCCTTGATTCCCTCCTTGATTCTCTCTTTGATTTCCTCCTTGATTCTCTCCTTAATTCCCTCCACTCATTCTAGCACTTCCTTGAGGGCATGGGACACTTGTCCACTTTCATGCACCAACCTTCACATGTGTTGGTCTCATACTACTCATACCAACCACATGTACTTTAACCAATTTCATGCTTCCATGTATTTTAGATGTCCAATCCATTTAATACACCAAATTTTCATTCTCATTTATCCTTTTATTCAATCAATCCTAACTCATATCAATTTATGGTTTAATGGGTCCATGCATAAATAATAACATATGCATTATAATTTAATTTAACATGAACCATATACAATTTATGATACACATATTTATATACATTATGAAGCATCAACTATACAAACATTAAACAACCATCAAACAAACACCAAACATATCAAGGCAACGCATAAATTTTGGGCAAAGTGCAATTGGGTTATGGGCTAGATGAAATAATTTTCGGGGCGTCACAAGAGGTGGTGGGTCCCGTAGTTGGGTGGGAAGGAAAGTTTTCTTTTTTAAAGAGGCTTAGGGATTCCTATTTCTATCACTTTTGGTGATTAAAGTTTGTATTTTACTTTCATGATTTAATATAATTCTAAATTGTTTTTGCTTAAAAAAAAAAAAAAACAGATCCAAACATTTTCTGGAAAAAGGAAAGCTAAACATCGCTAGTAAAAAGCCTTGGACTTTGCCGATAAAGAGCCCAAACCTCACCGGTAGAAACTAGACCTCCTCTGTCTATTCAAGACAACTCAAAGACGATGTTTCTAGTTGAAGTTGAAGAGAGTATTTACATGATGAATACTTTAATTAAATAGAATAACTTTATATGATGAACAATTATTGTTGTTGTAATATATGTTAATTTATACTTCTACTTTATAAAAGCGTTTTAGTTACAATTATACATATCTTCACACTTGTTTAAGACTGAAGGTTACTCATACTATTAGTTTTGGAGCTATATTTCAAATATATGGCATATAGAGTTATTTGAGAGATGTGATCGGGTTTGACACCTCATGTCTCGAGTTTTAGTCAAGTATTTAGGTTTTAATTAATGGGCCGGCCTCATGTCTTGGGTTTAGGTTTAATTAATAGGCCGAAATACAAAATCGATTAGGGTGTGTTTGGTAGCTAAGAAAAATTTTAATGAGAAAATATACTCAAGAAAACTTTCTCACAAGTGTTTGGTTGAACATGAGAAAATTTTCTCATAGTTGGTTATTAGTTAGTTATTCAGTTATATAATTGTAACTTTTTCAAAATTAGTTCAAAAAAATTTTCTCATAAGAAAATAGTGGGCCCGTTAAATTTTTTTAATCAAATATTAAAAAATATAATTTTTTCAAAAAAATCGTTATTTTCTCACCAACCAAACACACCTTTACATTATAATGCCAGAAGTAGAAAAGTTCATGGGTGATCTCATAATATTTTCACATATATGACAATTTATCTTATTTTCACATATACATAATTTTGCCTTACTATTTTTATCAATAGATATAATATTTTATATATAAAAAACTCAATTCAACTCAACTAAGCATTTTTCTCCCAACTACATCGGCTCGGCTACATAAATTCACTTTTTCTACTTCACTCTATTAAGGACTAAATTGACATCTAATTTAAACTAGAAGTAGTTATATTTTTCTTAATTATATTTATCCATATTATTTTAGATTTTCTTCTACTTCTATCTTTATCATGAATTGTTAATTGGTCATTCTTCCTAATTAAAGGCATCAAAATGTCTTTGTTGTATATGTCCAAACCAACTTAAATAGTTTAATTTATCTCGTTCATCTTCAATTGGAGGTGCTTCTACTATGAACTGGAGGTACTCCTACCATTTCTTGTATATATTCATTTTAATTCTATCTATTAATGTTTTGCACCATATATCCATTTTAACATGCATATTTTGTTACACTTTGTTTATTCACTTCTAATTTATTTATTGCACAATATTTAATTCGTTCTACTATTTATAAAGCAAAAACCTCTTAACTCACACTATATTATATTTTGCATAAATCCTTAAATTACCCTATTTTCTCAAAAGTACACTTAGCCACGATGCGAACCCCATCCCATCAACTATTTTCTTTGGACCACTAACTATACTATGACGACCCCGCACCCCGGGCCACCAACCCCGCAAGGAATGGTGTACGGAATGCCGGGGCGGGACGCCCGGCGTAAGCATCTCCAACCACTTCTCAACCTCCGTGAGGTGGTTGAGACCCTACGAGCCTTATCTCAAACAACGACATAATATAAAAAGGTTCTAAACAAAACTACAAACCGCATTAATCATCCAAGACAAGAGATACTCCATAAAAATGAACCATAAATAAAACCGTCATAATCCCTACAGTCCGTCAATACTGACATACACATAAAGTCCAAAATTGTGGGCACAAATAAAAACTGTCATATGCCCACATGGTCTATCTAACAAGTCCCAACTCACCCATACTACAATGTGGTAAGTGTTATAATTACATAGTCCAAAATATAATACATCATAATTTAAAACACAGTTCAATCAAAATGCCTCTCAACTCACATCGAGACCTTGGATTCTCTCGCAGGCAAGGCCCTCAAGATATGACTACTCCTTTGCCCTTATTCGGGACAGAAGGACCTGAAAGAGGAAAATGAGGGTGAGCCAACGGTGCCCAGTGAATAGAATTCAAATATGCTATCAATACTCATCAATAAATATCATGTATGCATGTCAATGTGTAGCATGATTAAAAGCTCATAATCATATAGATATCAAGCATTTATAATAAGTTCGATGCAAGTAAAAGCTTATCAATTTGGATCCACATTCCACATGCATTGGGGTTACTAATGCACACGTCTATTTCACCGTACCGTTGACCCCAATCATGTTTATTTGGGGTTACTAGTGCACGTCTATTTCACCGTATCGTTCTCATCCCCAAATATTTCTTTTCTTAAAACCCTCCTATGACAAGGTTAAGTCCCCCTATTAGCCAGATAGATGGGTCCAACCAAAGTCATAAGGTTTTCTCAAATCAATGCATCATTCAAAACATTAGAACACATTCATGCTTTCAACATACAATATATATAAGTGATATGATGACATAAAAGATATAATCATAAATGAAGTCTATTCACAACCAAGCCTCGCGAGAGTATTTAACCACACACGACCACCAAACGGAATCAACCCAATTAAGATCCTGAAACATTCATCAATATCCTACCATACATCAATTTTTATGCTCAATCACATAGACATTACACATCAACCCTAAATCAGCCCACATATAGACAATAGGCCTAAATCCCATCTAATCCTATCATTCAACTCAAATCTCATGACTTAGGCCTCTAATGCATAGTTCTCATTCATAAATCATTCTATTAATCAAAAATACTGATTTTCAATTCCTTAGGCATAAACATGCCCAAATTGGGTCACTTGATTACAAGTAGGCCTAACCCATGATATGGTCACAACCACCAAATCAGTAACATAATCAACCCTAATCATGCTTAATTAAACATAAGTTGCATCAATTCAATGATTCTAGGCCAAAAGCATCAAAAGCCCTAAAATATGAAATTTTTCATACTTAGGCCACATTGCCGATTTACACTAGGTCACCATGTTCAGCCATGTATATCACTGATTTTGCATCATGGGTTCATCAACAATGACAACTAGGTCAACATAGTTGATATGCAAGCTATTTGGAAAGGTCTAAGTTCATATTCTAAATTTAGGTCTAATACAAGCAACCCTACCAATTTTTCATTTAATATTCTGTTCAGATGTATCAATCTACCAACAAAAACATGTAATCACAAAATCAACCATACAGATTGAATTATGTGAAGAAACAAACCTTCTGTCCAAATATCAGCCCAATCAAACGGTGGACCGAAAAGATAAGTATCTTTGATGAACAAGTCTCTAATCAGACAATTTCTCCTTTCCTGCTGCAAATACTTTAACTCAGATGACTATATCACACAACATACTTTATTCATAAACATCTTCACCGTACGGAATACAGAAATATCAGTTTTAAACTACATACCCAATTTTTATATCCATCCAATGGTAGATTTAGGAGATCTATAAGTTTGAGCGAAACGGTGAGAGAAATCTAGACTTTCCGACCAGCTTTGTTTGAGAGGTTAGATCTCTTAGAAGAAACCTCTAATCAAGATCTTCACCGTTCATAATGCAGAAATATCGGTTGTAAAATACATACCCAAATTTGATATCCATCCAACGGTAGATTGAGAATATCTATAAGTTTGCACGAAACGGCGCGAGAAATCTAGACTTTTCGACCAGCTTTGTTTGAGACGTTAGATCTCTTAGACGAAACCTCTAATCAAGATCTGCACCGTTCAGAATGCGGAACCATAAGCTACGAACTTGCTGACAAAATTTGAGCTCAATCTGACCATATATCCCGAAGAACCAGCTCTTTGATGAGAACATTGCAGAGATTTTCCTCAAGCAACTCCTTCTTTCTTTCTCTTCTTCTTTCCTTTCTCTTCTTTTCTTTTATTTTTTTTCCTTTCTCTCCACTCACCTCACTTTCTAACACTTCCTTGATTCCCTCCACTCACCTCACTTTCTTGGAGAAGAGAAGTGGGCATGGGACACTTGTCCACTTTCATGCACCAACCTTCACATGTGTTGGTCTCATACTACCCATACCAACCACATGTACTTTAACCAATCTCATGCTTCCATGTATTTTAAATGTCCAATCCATTTAATACACCAAATTTTCATTCTCATTTATCCTTTTATTCAATTAATCCTAACCCACATCAATTCATGGTTTAATGGACCCATGCATAAATAATAACATATGCATTATGCTTTAATTTAACATGACCCATATACAATTTATAATACACATATTTATATACATTATCAAGCATCAACTATACAAACATTAAACAACCATCAAACAAACACCAACCATATCAAGGCAACACATAGAGTTTGGGCAAAGTGCAATTGAGTTATGGGCTAGATGAAATAATTTTCGGGGCGTCACATATACGATTGGTTTTACGACATCCCAGTTAGGGTATCATGTTCCTCGTATTAATTGAGCGATGAGGTTCTCGTTAGAACTCTGAATTATCTACCTTCGGAGTCGTTACTCCTAGTTTCAACATTTTCGCATGAAGCGCTCGTAGCCCTTTCCTGTCACGACATCCCTGACGTAGGCTGACGTCATAACCGGAACAATGTACTATACACTGTACATACCCTATATGCAGTGTATAATACACTGTCAGCCTCAACAGAATTACAAAAATCTGCAAAAAAAAAATTTGACAGCATCTCCCCATAAAATGAACCTCTTACAACCTAATATACCACAAATCAAATCCAATATATATATATAGATAATCATCCCATTCATTCCATTCATTCATTCCACAAATCAAATTCTCACATGATAAATATACATGATCGCCCCATTCCATCATCACAAGCATTGTATAACCAAAATGGTCCATTATAATCCATATTCCCACACAACCTACCTAGATAATATTATATACATAGTAATGTGATATTTAAATATATCAAAATAAAAAATAAAAAAATATAACCCATTTCCTCCACGCATAAACAAAGCTGAATGTGGATCACGTGTCAGTCACTCTCTAGTCTTTCCTTTTCCCTTTGATTCTTTACCTAAAATATTGGAGGAAAGGGAGTGAGCAATTAACAAGCTCAGTGAATATATCTTGACATGGCAATCATATGCATTTAGGGAAATATGACATTTAAAATAATTCAAAACATTTATTAAACACACATGCATCATTCAACAAATATATCATACATGCCAGCAATATAAATTTTATGTTTGTTCAATAAAACAATGCATCTTTTTCAACGAAACTCACCATCTCCCTCCTTCTAGTAATGGAACGGGTATGAACTCCTTATTATGCATCTATAAGGAGCATACGCTCAGACCTCCCATTACCTAATTCACAATCATTTCAAGGATTATAAAATCTTTGTTAGGACAGTCCTACTGACAATGAGGTTATGCATAACACTCATCCGGGACTAATTCCTAACGAAATGATATTACATGCGATCTGCCTTTGGACGTCTCGCATACTCCAATGCCAAAATCATTTGTAAATGATCAATAAAATACAATGCATTTACATACATAACATGCTTGCATTTAAACATTTTATATAAATACAATGTCATATAAGAACCAAAATTAAAAAATATATACTCACAATGATTAAATGTTATTTCTATGTCAATGAACCCAGTAATATTCAGCACAAGGGATCACCATGACCATCAACAAACTCATTGCACCATCAACCTTTCTAGCATCAATATTCTCTCAAGCTTATTCACCAACACATTCAATTTTCAATTCCTATGTAAATATGAAATTCAAGTCACACTTAATCATTATAAACTACTAAACATCATTCAATCTCACTAACACACCAATAAACATTTGCAATTCATGTATAATTCAAATTTATTTCACTTAACTATACTTACTTGTATTATTCATTCAAATACATTTCATTTGATCCAAGTCTTACTCATTCACCACGAATTCTTCCTTTAGCAACCTGAAAAATATTATACACATTCCATGAATTTAGGTTCCAGCTCAACTTAGAACTCATAAGCAGTTGACGACGTTACTATCTCGTTTTTGTTGTCAATCTAGATAGTTCCACAAGAAAAAACAGTGAAAATATATTTCCAATTCATATTTCCACTAGTTCTCAGTTTTATTTTTTTACTGGAACATATATCAATTTTAATAAAAATATAGAACATTTCTAAAATTATTCTGTCCACATCGCACGTGTAAAATTAGTCCTACAACCATTCTACTACCTTCAACAGGTATTTTACTAAGGTTTTACACGTTCGAGGAGGTCACAAAAATAAATTTTACTCACCAAAATCATATATTAAGTTACTAAAAATATCAAATCATATCCAAAAATTATGAGCTTAACATCGAAATGTCCGGAATTAGTAGGTATATTTTTCTACAGTCTCAAACCGGAGTTTCACTGGATTCCAATTCCATTTTATTAACTAGAAATAATCACAGTATTATTTATGGTACTGTTCATTGGAAACATGTATAATTTTACAAAAATTGTCAAACGGTCTCCAAAAATCATGAAATTAGTATCGATAGACTCACAACAGTCCATTCTACTATTCTATTGCCTTAAACTGGAGTTTCATCGGGTTTTAATATGATTCAAAAGGTTTTCAATATCAAATCTAACTTCCAACAACTATAAAAATTCTAAATGAACAAATAAATGAAATCTAACCACATATTCGGGGTTTCTACAGTCTAGGAAGTGTTTTACAACCTTTCAAGCAAATTTTTATTTAAGTTAGATCAAAACCCCAATTTTGAAAATACCGTAAAACGACTCCCATTGCAAAAATTACTCCGAGAAAATTGTTACATCTAGCTTAACTATCAATTTCACGAAGAAATAAAGTGAAAATCACTTACGGCGGGTCCTGATTCGGCAAAAATCCAGCGATTCCTCTTCTTTCCCCTCTTTTTCTCTCTTCCGTTCTTTTATCCTTCCTTTCTCTTTTTTTTTTTTCTTCCTTCACAACATGGAGAGAGATTAAAATGAGATATATATATATATATATATATATATATATATATATATATTTTCATGCTCCTCGTGCAACTTAATAAAACAACTCCCCCCATCAATTTCATTAATTCATTTAGCAACTCCTCCACTTCATTAAATCATTTAACTTTTTACTTCATTTAATCATTTACCAATTAATACTACCATCTTTATTTAAGTTAATTTAATCATTCACTTATTTAACTACAATTCATATATTTAATTTATACCCTTCACTTTATATATTTAACACTTATTCTCATACATATATACATTTGACTCCTACGTATTTATACGTGTATTATATACCTCGATATACGCATAATTCAACATATGTATTTAATTAAAACTACAGGGTGTTACATTTTCGCTAGCCAAACGCACTCAACAATCATCACCTCACCATCCACTCAACATTCAAGTGGCACAACCCCTAATATACCTGTGGGAGGGAACGAGAACTGACTAATCCGCTGGTCAGACTATAATACGACATCCGCAGATACTCTAGAGATCTAGGGTCGCGTGACTATTGTGTCAATGCCTATCAGGCAAATATGTATCGTAAGGTCTGATCACTCCACTCTTTTAATCATTAATCACATTTTATCATTTGGAAGTTTGATTAACGTGGCATAATGCAGTTATCAATAAATTGTGAAAAACTATGTATAAATGCATATAAAGTATGTCACACCCCGCCCGGACGCGCCTAAACCGGCGGTACACTCTCGGACGGGGCGCGCATTTGGAACAATAACAATGGTAACAACAGAGTGCGCAGCGGAAATACAGTACACACAGTACAAATCTGATTTCATTTAATTTAAAATACTTTGTACATAAAATGGTCAAGGGAACATACTCCCAAAATCCCCAATGAATCACAAAGGGTACAAAATGTGGGCCCCATAACCCGCACCCAGTCCACCCTAATTTCCTGTGAAAGATTGGATAATAATGGAGTGAGCTTAACGCGCTCAGTGGGTAAATAGTGCATGAGTATAACAATTAATAAAGCATACTTCAATATCAAATATCTTAAATACACATGTGAGCATCATAATCAATCAATATGTATGTATGCATGACACCGTCTCGTAATGGTTTGATGAACGTACATCGCCTGAATTCACGTACAGGAACGATGCTCTGGATTCACGTACTGATGTCCCTCCCCGGGTGTAGCCGGGTTCTCATGTACTTCCCTCTCCAGAGAAATATAATGAATAGCGAGCAATGCTCATAACTATTCTATGAGTCATAAACCATATACGTCCCTAGGTGGTGATATGTATGATGTCAATGCATGAACTGGTCTAGTCTACTGGTCTAGTATTTTCTTGACATTTAGACTGACTTTGGCAACGTCTGGTGATCCTTATCAGGGTCGGTATCACGACGTGCAAGATTAGGACATTCAATATTACTGTATAAGCTGATAGCTTTCAATAAGACCAACTAGATCAATCCCAAGTTGAGAGGTGAGACACAAGGTCTGCTTAAATACCAATCGCCTAGAGCAGCCCGCTGCCTCCCGTTCACTATTTAAAGTTACTGAGGACAAGACCGAGTCTAGTTGAGTCAGATTGACCACAAATCCGGCATTATAACAGTGCAATACATGAATTCCAAATATACAGGCATAAGTGCAGCAGTATAAACAGTATATGACATAATGCAGTGTAAATGAATAGTAGACATAATAATAATTGAATGTAAACTTTAATAAAAGTTATGAAACACGCAAACCTATGTTTCGTTCCCCACCTTCAGATAAAAACTTCTTCTTTCAGATCTGCCACTTTCCTCCGGACAGAACTTCATTGCACCGCACCGAGAGTTTCGGACAGAGAGTTTCAAAAACTAAAAACTTAGAATGCGTGGAAAGGAGAAGAAATTCACAAGAGAAGGTGATTTGGTGTGAGGAATGAGAAATGGGGAGGTTTCTTATATAGAGATTTTTGCGCCTGAACTTTTTGGCATGCGCCTGTACGTTCTGGCATGCGCCTGTACGTTCTGGCATGCGCCTGAACGTTCTGTCATGCGCCCGAACGTTCTGGCATGCGCCTGAACGTTCGGACGTTGCCCAAATAGTAATTTTTTTTTGTGAAATACAGGGTATTACAAAGTATAAGTAGGATATTCTGCAAAAAAATTATCTTTCTTTTAAATAATGGTATTTCAAATGATAGGTTTGTCTTGAACCCTCAAAAAGACATTGTAATGATTTGACTTGCACCCTTGAAGTAAAGCCGTTATAGTGAAATCTTAGAAAAGGTTTCTCTAGGCGTGGAGGTAAGAAAAAGATTTTCTGAACCACGTAAAAGTCTTTGCGTGCAATATTTAATTTTCACACTTTTCTTTATGCACATTGATTCATTTTGAGTATATAACTTCATTTAATCAAAATATTTCCACTAAGAACATATAATTTGTCAAAATCGGCCATAACACCTAATTCGCCCCCCTCTTGGGTGTCCAACACTTATTATTTATTCAATATGAAAAAGAAAGAAATGAAAAGGTTGTCTTACTCAAAACCCCAATTATGACATCCATCCCAATTTACACCTTGGAAGGCACTGTTATTATAGAGAGAAAAGCGTTTTTACATCTTTTTAACTCAAAAATGGTTGAGGAGAGAAAAGGGTTCTTTTGGGGGTATTGCCAAGAACATATCTAGACTTGCAGTGGAGACGGATGGGGTCTGGAACTTGGTTGTGGGTTTTTGGTCGAAATGGAATGGTCTTAGTACTTTTTTTATTTATCATGAATGATTAAATCATTAAATATAGTATGTCCAAGGGTGAATCACCATATTTTTTTTGTTTTACTCCTCACAACAATGCCTTAGCCAGGTTTGGGTTGAATAGCATAACAAGTATAAGTATTAATAGCATAACAAAAACAGAAAAAACAAATCCATTACTAGAAATCAAATAATACAAGATGGGAAATTGATGATGGAACTTCATCTATCCAAACCCGACCGATATTGAATTATTTTTTTCTTTTTCCAATTTGACTAAGAGGATGGGCGACCTTATTGCCAGTCATGGGTACATAAGAGCATTGGAAAGAAGAAATGGCATATAAGATGTTTGATCCAATCTATGATATGATCGAACTCCGATAGATAAGAAGTTAATTTGTGCTTGTATAGCTTATATGATATTTTTTATGTCCCCTTCAACATGCACATGTTGGAAACCCAATTCAATTGGCAATGAAATTGTTCTTGCTGCTGCCAAGGCCTCTATTATGCTTGCTGAGATCCCCTTTTGATTTGGTTCCGCCAAGGATGCCATGACTTTTCCCCTTTGGTCATGTATAACCACACCAAATCCCTACTCTTTATCTGCCACAAGCTCCATCAAAATTAACTTTTATAGCTCCTGAATTGGGTGGGATCCATCTGACCTCTTCATGTTGTAATGTTGGTTAATATATTATACCCTCCCGAGAATGGATGTAGTCATAGTATATATTTTTCCTTGAAAGTGATGTAATTCATGGTGGCCACCTTGATTCTTCATGTATGAACTTGTTTCTAGCCATCCAAAGTGCCCATACCATGCAACTAAATTTTTCAATAGATTCATTGTCCACATGTTCTGCCATGATGCGAAACCAATCTTGAAAATTATGTACCTGCCATGCAATATCAGATTGGTTGCCCAAAGAACTATATGCCCATCATATTCCTTCATTACATGCATTGTTTTTTTCTTCTTCATTGTTGCAGATGTCACATTGAAGGTCCATGAGAAGATTCTTTCACCTAATATTGCACTTGGTTGGGATGGAGTCATGACATATTTGCTACACAAGTAATTTCACTTTGCTTGGGAATCTAACCCGCCAAGTATGCTTCCATAGGGTGGGCAAATATTGTGTGAAGATGATGCAGTATGCCCCTAATGGACTTTTTGGCATGCATAGCTAAGTTGTAACATGACTTAATATTGAATAAACCATTCTTTGAATAATGTCATACTCATGTGTCTTCATTCAATCCAAGGCTTATGGGGATAGTCTTAATTTGTTGCCTCATGGTTAAGAAAAATTCTCTCTAATTTTTTCTTTTCTTTTCTTTTTCCTCAAAAATCCACTAAGTTAGCTTTCCATCTTTTATGATCCTCATCGATGAGATCACACACCCACATAGTGGGGAGGTTTACCATTGTATGGGCTTTTTAAAAGTGGATGGGATAGGAATCCATATGTGACGACTTCACACCCCAGACCGCCATCCCTTATGGATTGGCGTGAGAAAGTGCCGGAGTGGGATGCTCGGCGTAGGCATCCACGACCACTTCAAATCGTCCTATGAGATGATTGAGATCTTACAAGCCTCAACTAGACTCTCACATAGAGTCCCAAAATATATTTTTTTTGAACACCTCAAATACCTGATAGACTTAACAATTCTAATATCAATGACGTGCATATCCACATAAATCAACAAGATATAATCTCCCAATAAACATGCAATGCAATACTAAGAATGATCCTCCAAGGCATACAAGACATTAATAATGATCATAATAGTCCTCAAATAAAACATACAACCATGATCAAAAGGTCTCCAACGAAACCAAAATAGTATAAGGCCACATGCCTAGACTCATCATCAAATCCAAGTCCAAAACATATAACCAAATACATCAAGTCCAAGGCCACAAGGCCAATATACATCAACAACCATAATCCCTCTCACCATCTAGGTTTAACAAGTGTTATATTAATTACATATATTATCAAAATAATTAAAACCATACACATATGTAATTAAGGACATCCAACCACAACACATCAAACCTAGACTCACGTCAGGATGTCCCTAACTGTTGCAGTGGCAAGCTCTCAAGCGTATGTTATGCCCTTGCCCTTACCCTTATCAGTAGAACCTGAAAAGAGAGTGAGAGTGTGAGCCAACGATGCCCAAAGAATATTGTTCAGTAGTGCCATCATTCATACATCACTTAGCTTGGGAACACCCAAGGCTTCTAGAGTATCAAAAACCATTCAAAATCCCCCTCTAGAGAAGCCAGCTTGGCAAACATGCACAAGCTTCTTAGGAACACCTAGGAGGACTTAGCCTGGGAACACCCAAGGCTTCTAGAGTATCCATGCATGTCATTTCAAATCATATTAAATACATGCATTTCCATTAAAATATTTATGACTTTCAACATACAAGTATAAATGAATATGATGCCACAAGTGATAAACAAGATGAACAATTACTCACAACTAATGCTACCCAAGCAAAGCTATCCACACATGGTTTACACGAATCCCAATGCAATACAAGATCCTGTAAACCATGGATTCATGCACATGTATCAATTACCATGATCATCCATACATAGACACATTAATCATGATCAATTTCTAATTCAATAAGCCCATGTGCATCTAATTCCCATCATGAGTTTTCCATCTCATGATCAACCTCGACATCTGTGCAAAACCACATATAAAACTACAATCTCAAAACCTAAGACAAATACATAGTCTAGGTCATCAATTCCAACACAAGCCCAAATCATTTTAAACCATGCAAGATTGATCATAATAAAGTTAATTTCCCAATTCAAATCAATACATGGCATAAGTCCCAATTTGGGGAAAAATTTCTACAATAGGCAAAGAGCCAAATTGCACTAAGTCATACAAATTTAACATACGTTCAAACATTCTAAACCCATGATTTCACTCAATTTGGGTCCAATTAGATAATCCCCAAATAAATTTAATCAACTGACTTGGTTTAGATCAAAAGCCCCAATTTGAGCAAAATCCCCAAAATTAAGCCTTAGGCCGATTTTACACTACAACTAGGGTTTCCAATGGATAAAAATACTAAACACCACCATCAATCAACTAGAATCAGCCATTCATCTGACATAGTTGACATGCAAGTCCAAAGGAAAACCCTAAGTTCGATTTCTAGGGTTTAGACCTTTACACTTAGATCCACCAATTTCTTGTTAGAAATTGGAAAAAATGGTACCATTGGGTTTCAAATCCACCAAGGAACCCAAATCTATACCATACACCACGACCCTAAGTGTCACACCCTGGGTTGCACAACGTGCCCCCTACCCAGGTGTGGGCGCACCCCCTAGGGGCGAACGCCAGCCATTATGGATCCATAATATTGTCCCATCCCGGTACAGCCAACGCCACACAAGGACGTCTCTTGTACACGAGATCATTTGTCCCCACTATTCATGAATAGTGCAGGGCCTCTCTAGGAATCGAACTCAAGACCTCCCTTAACTGGCTACTAGGAATGCGAAATCAGACTCCTTAAGGGAGGTCTCGAGTTCGATTCCTAGGGAGGCCCTGCACTATTCATGAATAGTGGGGACAAATGATCTCGTGTACAAGAGACGTCCTTGTGTGGCGGTGGCTGTACCGGGATGGGACAATATTATGGATCCATAATGGCTGGCGTTCGCCCCGAGGGGGTGCGCCCACACCTGGGTAGGGGCAAGCTGTGCAAGGGCGCACCCCCTCAGGGCAAACGCCAGCCATTATGGATCTATAATATTGTCCCATCCCGGTAGAGCCACCGCCACACAAGGACGTATCTTGTACCGAGATCATTTGTCTGCCACTATTCATGAATAGTGTAGGACCTCCCCCAGAATCGAACTCGAGACCTCCCTTAAGTAGTCTAATTTCGAATATTAGGTAACCACTGAGCCAATGGTTCAGTGGCTACTAAGAATGCGAAATTAGACTCCTTATGGGAGGTCTCGAGTTCGATTCCTAGGGAGGCCCTGCACTATTCATGAATAGTGGCAGACAAATGATCTCGTGTACAAGAGACGTCTTTGTGTGGCGGTGGCTGTACCGGGATGAGACAATATTATGGATTCATAATGGCTGGCGTTCTCCCAAAGGAGGTGCGCCCACACCTGGGTAGGGGGCACGTTGTGCAACCCTGGGTGTGACACTAAGTGTTTTCAACAAAACCCTGATCTTTTGCACCACAAAAAACGTGGTGAAGTGCATGCAAAGTGCATTCCAAGTGTAGATCTAGGTCTTAGAGGGTAGATTCAACCATAAACAAACATAAATGGTCGAAAATCAGTGAACCCTAGGTTAGGGTCACTTCCAAACCGTGGTCAACACCCTCTCTTAGGTCAAAATTGAGCTCATATACCCATCTACAAAGAGAATCTAGGAAGAAAATAGAGAAATATACTTACCTTGGGTGGGATTTGAGCACAAAACCCTAAGAACCCTAGCTTTCCCCTTTTCTTCTCCTCTCATCCTCTTTCCCCTCTTTCAAGTTCTCAAAAGTGTGAAATAAGAGACAAATGAGGGTATATATGGCTTAATACATGAGTGGGACCCACCTAAAATGGCCAAAATTTGTATTTTTCTCGTTATCATAAAATCAACGCCTAAAGCATCAAACACACAATCAAACAAACAAGGCAAATACATAGAGTTTGGGTAAAAACACAAACGGGTTATAGGCTAGATGAAATTATTTCTAGGGCACTATACCATGAGTCTTCCTATACTCTAATTGATTCACCACTTCCTACTCCCCATCTAAGTCTCTTCTGTAGTAAGTCATGTAATTCTCATTTGTTTCCCCGAACATATAATGGTCATGATCCCAATTTTGTATTTAAGAAAGTAAAATGGGGGTAGTTATTACCTCGAACATAAATTCAATGGTAGCATGGGGCTACCATTGAATTTGGTTCTTGAGCCCTTGCTTAGATAGCACTGCTTGATTAAATTGTTGAATGAAACAAAAACCAATGCCTTCTTCATTTTGGGATTTGCAAAGATTGTTCAATCAGATCCAATTGACTTGTCTTCTACTATCTCTCTTTCCCCACTAGAATGAACAAATCTGTGTTTTTATTTCCTTACATATTACTACCGGTAACTTAAGGCATCCTACGACATATGTTGGAACAATTGGATAATTGTTTTGATGTTAGTAAGCATCTTCATGTTCTTGGAGAGATTGAAAGTCTTTCATAATAACAAGCTCCTCCAAGATTTTGTTCTGACTAGGCATAATTTTTCGAATAGCTTCTAACTTAAGTTTTTGTCTTTGTATTTGATCCTTAAAACTTCCAAATTTTGACTTTCACCATTCAACAAGTTTCCTTCCTGTGATACTTAGCTTTTGTACAAAATCTTGCATATTGGAGATCCCTTGCTGCTACATCCAATGTTGTTGAATAACTTGTTCACATTCTGGTTTTTTAACCCACCGAGCTTCAAACCTAAAAATATGTTTTGGGCCTCACATCCTTTGAAAAGGATGAGGTTCTTGAATGTGAATATAAATGGGTAGATGGTCTAATGTAGTGTTGACTAGATGTTGAACTGTGAATTTAGGAAACTTTATCTGCAAATTGCAGAAACTACTACATGACCTAGTATTTCCATCAACAAAGTTGACTCGTCTCTTCTATTGCTCCAAGTGAGTGGAG
Organism: Paratinospora sagittata; assembly: GCA_035771175.1. Lineage (NCBI taxonomy): Eukaryota > Viridiplantae > Streptophyta > Magnoliopsida > Ranunculales > Menispermaceae > Paratinospora > Paratinospora sagittata. The sequence goes on along the minus strand of CM069613.1, from coordinate 29,808,683 downwards.
GCCCTCGATACCCAAGCTGAAACAAACCACATTGATTAAGGATATGAAAGGCTTGCATTTGAGAATTGTTATATATTGAATTGCCAAATTTCTCTTCGACTTGTAGAATTTCATTAAAATTCCTTGCACACAACCAAAGGGGAGAGGACAGTCCTTCTACTTGTGAAAGTGATGTTTGTGATAAATGTTTATTAGTTGAACAGGGTAAACCATAAAATCCAATAAATCTCCATTTCTCAGTGTTCTCTCCAGTCACAACACCAATATGAGAACTGGAGTATGATTGGATTGAGACAAAGGCCCCTTCTTGCGAACGAAGCATAAGACCATCACTTTTACTCATGTTGTTTACAAAAATGCCATTTTCAAAAGCACAACTTGTACCAACCCCATTCCACAAGAGTAGAGCTTCACCATTAAAAAGTCAGACTTTACATGTAAAAAACCAAACTTTGTTGGTAGATAACTGGTACGTGCAAAGGGGTTTTTTCTTTTTTGGCTTACTGGAACCTATGATGGAAAAGTAGTGTTTCTGGTTGATGGAGGAACTGTGACCTCTGGAAAGTAGTGTTTCCAGTTGATGGTCAACCGTGAGCTCTTAAGCCCACAAAATGAATTTTAAAATGAAATTTAAGATAAAAATCCACACAGCTTCTCTGATATTTTATTCCTTAAATAAGCGGTAGATACAAAATTTTAATGGATGAAAAGATAATAACTAACCCACTAACCAACTATCCCTAATTTTAGGCTAATACTCACCCACATAATCTAAGACTCATTTAAAATAACTAACATGCATGTAACATATTCCTCCCCTCCTTGAGAATGGCCTTGCCCTCAGGGCCATAATTTAATTCAATTCATCAATTGTGACGTCACCATCTTCTTCATCATTGCAAACTTCAATAAAAAAATAATTTCTTGCATCGATGTCCAGGAACAAATTTTTCATTGTAGTTGTAACGTAATCATTTAGCCCATCGTTCTTATAACTCAGTTGATGATATTTGTTTCACTGCAGGTGCAGAATTTGTAGTCGTCATTTCCTTGCTTTTATTCAACTCTTTTGATGTTGGCATAGATTGGTGTTGCAATGAATTACAAGCCTCATATAACCGAGCCAAGCCAATGACACTTGTCAAGGAAGTTGGACGTCTAACTAGAACATCAGCCTTTAAATTGTCATTCAAGCCACTAACGGAACAACTGTTTTGGCAAGATTATGAAAGATGCCCCACTTTAGATAATAATTTCTCAAATTGAATATGACAATCACATTCAGAACCCTCTTGCTACAATTTTGTTAAATCTCCAAAAAAAATCGTGAAATTGGGAAGGACCAAATCTATCATGCAATATATCCTTCACAAAAATCTTATCAAGTCACCACACTCAGTTCTTGTTTTTGCATTTGGTACCATAGATGAGTGGCTTCTTCCAAGTGGAAAGATGCTAATGCAACACAAACATGTTTGGGTGTTTGATGGAATCCAAAAAATTGTTCAACACGACAAACCCAACTAATAGTATCTTCCTCTCCATGGTAATGTAGAAAATCAAGTTTGACAATCTTAGAATAGTAAGATTGTTGTGATTGACGCACCTTACCACTATTTCCAAATCGTTCTCCATGGTTTTGGAATGGAGCCATTGATTGTTCTCCTTCTTCTCATTCATAATTGATTAAAGTGAACTTTTTGTTCTCCTTCTTCTCGTTCATAATTGATTAAAGTGAACTTTTTGAAAAGTTCATTAATCTTTTCCAAAATCTATTGTTGACCTAGAGAGAGAAAACTTACATCATTCTCCAATTACTCCACTCGTGCATCCATGTTCTTGCTCTGATACCACTTTGATACGTACAAAAGGGTTTTCCCTTTTGGCTTATTGGAACTTATGGTGGACAAATACTGCGTTTTCAGTTGATGGAGGAACCGTGACCTCTTAAGCCAACAAAATGAAATTTAAGATAAAATCCACACAACTTCTCTGGTGTTTTATTCCTTAAATAAGTAGTAGACACAAAAGTTTAACCGATGAAATGATATTAACTAACCTACTAGCCAACTATCCCTAGTTTTAGGCTAATACTCACCTACATAATCTAAGACTCATTCAACCATTATCCCTAATAACTAACATGTATGTAACAATAACTTGGACTTACTAGGACTAGAACCACTAGGGAAACCAGATTCGAACATTGTGTGGGTCTCATTTTCTTTTAGTGCTCTAGTGCAAGAAGGTTATGGAGGGAATGGTACGTTTTTTCTGGTAATAGATTCCTCGTTCCTCAAGAGGTAGATGAAGGTTTGTCTTTATCCCATTTACCGTCATTATTGAGGAAGGAAAAAGGCGTGGGCTTGATCGCATATTATGCAACCCTTTGGCTGATATGGCTAGAACGTAACAATATAATTTTTCACAATATTACTAAGTCTGAGGTGCACCTATGGTTGATATGGCGGGTCTTGGCATCGCCTTGAGCAAAGGTTTTTAAGTTTCAAATTGGCTTTTAAACTAGAATAATTGCATGTATTTGTTAGGGGGCATGATCTTTGAGAAGTGTAGGAGAGGTGGTGGGTCCTGTAGTTGGGTGGGAAGGAAAGTTTTCTTTTTTCAAGAGGGTTAGGGATTCCTATTGTGATTACAATTTGTATTTTACTTTCATGATTTAATATAATTATAATTTTTTTTGCTAAAAAAAACAAAAAACAGATCCAAACATTCTCTGGAAAAAGTAAAGCTAAACATCGCTGGTAGAAAGCCTCAACCTTTGCCGATAAAGAGCCCAAACCACGCCGGTAGAAAATTCTATAGCTCTTCCATCTATTCAAGGCAACTCAAAGACGATGTTTCTAGTTGAAGTTGAAGAGAATATTTACATGATGAATACTTTAATTAAATAAAATATGATGAACAATTATCATGGTTGTAATATATATAAATTTATAAATATACTTTACAAAAGTGTTTTAGTTATAATTAATGACAAACTCTATTACATTATAATGCCAAAAGTAGAAAAGTTCATGGGTGATCTCATAATATTTTTACATATATGACAATTTATCTTATTTTCACATATACATAATTTGTCTTACTGTTTTTATCAATAGATATAATATTTTTATATATAAAAAACTTAATTCAATTCAACTAAGCCTTTTTCTCTAACTACATAGGTTTAGCTACATAAATTTACTTCCTCTACTCTACTCTATTAAGAATTAAATTGACATCTAATCTAAATTAGAAGTAGTTATGTTTTTCTTATTTATATTTATCCATATTACTTTAGATTTTCTTCTATTTCTATCATTATTATGAATTGTTTATAGGTCACTCTTACTAATTAAAGACATCAAAATGTCGTTGTTGTATATGTTCAAACCAACTTAAATAGTTTAATTTATCTTGTTCATCTTCAATTGGAGGTACTCCTTTTATTTCTTGAATATATTCATTTTAATTCTATCTATTAATGTTTTACACCATATATCCATTTTAACGTGCATATTTTTGTTACACTTAGTTATTTATTCACATCTTATTTATTTATTGTCCAATATTTTGTTCTAACATTGCACAGTTGGTCTATTAGCGATTTTATAAAATTTTCCTTTTAAATTAAATAGGAAGTGTCAATCATAAAATACTCAAAAAATACTCTCCATTCTTACCCATCTTGTTTTAACTTTATAATTTTCGTCCTCATCTGTTCCACCTTCTCCATGAATTTTTTATAAAAAATAATACAAAAAGAATTACTTGTATAAATCACTTGTATAAAGTTCATCATAAATTCATAAAGTAGAGTCCTTTCAAAAATAAAATAAAAAAATAACCATAATGTAGAACCAAAAAAAGAAAAAAAACTTGTTACAACCCATCTAATCCTAGGAGAACCAGGAGTAAGGGTAACATCGTAAATAGACATAAACCTAAAACCCTCCCTGTGCTTGTGATGGCGGCTCTCATTTGGAGACTCTTTTAACCCTTGAAGGCTATCTGATCACTGATCACTGATTTTCTCTCTATCTACTTACTCTCTTTCTTTTACAGTCCAAGTCGCCGGCGACCGGCCACCGGCACCGCCGTTGTTGTTCCATCTTATCGTCTCTCAATTGTGGTCGACGGCCGCCGGCCGGAGCTCTTTCTCCCTCGCCGGAATCTCTCTTTGTTCTCAGAGTCCCTGCATCTGGAAACCGGAAAACATGGAAATCGCTACAAGAGATGCAATACAGCAGATGCGGTCTTTGTTAGAAGATGGTGAGTTAGCTTCCCCGATCTCTATCATTTGCTCGCTAACAAATCTGGAAGCTACATGCGTTCATTTCTTGAGCCTCGGTTTTGTTCAACTTACGTTTTTGTATATATATATATATATATATATATATATTTTGGTTCGATTTCGATTTCGATTTGATCGTGTTTTGAGGTTTTTTTTGAAGAGTTTAGATTGGTAAGTGCTAGAATGTTATTCTTTGATTATACGTAATTATTTAATTTTTTTATTCTTCTTTTTTGATATGTTTAGTGGTGGAAGCAAGAAATTGTCATAAGTAGTGTGACCGATCGATTCAATTTCGTTTTAAAAGTGTGAAATCGAGGAACCGAACTGAAATGTGAATATTCCTAGGTTGAGTTAGTTTAGAATCTCTTGCATTTTCTATGAGTTTGGAAGTTCAAGTATTCCAAGTGGTGGTGGCATTAGTTATAATGTTCCTTTTTGGGAGTTTGAATTGACTGATGTGCTTGTCTATTGGAGGTTCCACTATCCTTTGATCTATAGCTATTGTATTAGCATTCCAGAAAGAAGAAGCTTTAAAATGATCTCTATTTGCATTTAGAAGTTCAAGCTCTAGAATAAAGCTACAAGTTTCAATTGTCTTTGGGAGGTCATACCCCTACTAATTGGAAGGGGATATGGTGAATATATTTATCAAAAAGTAATTAGGTTATTAACCTCCATTTTTTTAGAGGTTGGAAGTGGAATTACTAAATTACTTTACCCTGCTTCGCTTTGTTGTGTGCTCCACAATTATGATTCTTCGATCACATTCTCTTATTCAATTTTATTTATTTTTTTAATTTTTAGGTGTGTTTTGTGTTAGTCACACAAGCCAATTCATATTGATTTGACCTCGTAAGTTTAATATGCCTATTGTAAATTTATAAGTTTTAATAAACCTTGAACTTATGAAGATTCATTAATTTTATCATTCGTTTGGGCGTAACACATGGATTTACTATAAAAAGACGCAAGACCAATCTCTACTGCATTGTTTAAGCATACAAGGAGAGGTTGCTAGTGTTATAAATAAATAATGGTATTTCACTATGCTATAGAGCTAGTGTGGATGCATGTGTGTCGCGCATGATTCTTACTATTCATTAATTTTTAGAAATTTGGTGACATTACTATTGTCTTTTAAAGATACTAATTCTTCTAGTGGTAGTGGAAAACTAAACGCCTTTTTTATTTATTTGAAATAAAAATAAAGGAAGAGAAGAGTTTAAGGTTATCAATGAGAAGGATAAAATTGAGAAATGCTCAAATTAGAGTAAATTTGAAAAGAAAAAAGTAGAAAAGAGTGAAGTAAAATTCAAAAGTCAAACTACTAAATTACCCCCTTCCAACATTAAAATTTACTTTGGGATGTTGGCATTGCCTTTAGATCAACCTATAGGAGTCCTTGGAGATGTATTTATTCCATTTATCAATCCTTCTCGTCTCAAACTAGGCTTAGGGTAGGCAGCAATGGGGAATAAATCCGTTTCTGGGAAGACATTTGGTGTGGGAACTCAAACTTTGCCTCCTCTCCACGATAGAAAAATTTCAGCCTTTACTGGTTCTAGGGTTAGTAGGTGTTAAATCCTCTTGAAAATTCCACTTCATAAGGAATATCGCTACTAGGGCTGAAAGCGGGTCGGGTTTGGTCTTAAAATCCACTTGACTCGAGCTTGTTGGGTGAGAAAATTTCCCACTCAAGCCTGACCCACCTAAAAAAAATTCTATTATAACCCGACTGACCCGAATTATCATCGGGTTGGTCGGGTTAGTCAGGGTGTTATTATTAACTCAAACTCAAACCCAAATACAAAAATAAAATTATAAAATCAATTAAAACAATTAAATTAAAGAAGAATCATAAAATAAGCAAACCAATAGATACAAAGAATAAAAATATAAAGGAAAAGCAAATTTAAAAAAAAAAAAACATTTAAAATATTCTTATTTGAAGGGGCCTCTCATTGTGAGAGGCCCCAACTTCAAGCTCTCAAAATCCTAGAGACCGAGAGCCTTGAGAGTGGAATGAATGGATGAAGGGGGGTATTTATAGGAAAACCCCCCCTCTTCCATCCCACATCTACCGATGTGGGACTAATTGAGGGGGGGGTTTTCCCCCTCTATCATTCACACCCCCCCCCGCCTTCGTATCATTCTCATTCTAAGTCTGAAGTTGGTGCTCCCAGATGGGATAGTGCCTTGGAGAAGCCCCTTGTAAATATATATATATTTTTTATTTTTACTTTTTTTTTTTATTTTTATATATATTGTGTGTAATATATGTATATGTATCACAAGTACTTGTGTTTATAAGTATTTGTCAGGCGGGTCGGGTTGAAGTTGGGTTTTATATGTTTAACCCGAAAATCAACCCGACCTTTTGGGTTAGATAATTGTATCACCCGACCCACCTGATAATGGTTAGAAAACCTGCCTTGGTTCGGGTCGGTTGGGTTTTTCGGGTGGGCGGGGTAAACTTTCACCCCTAATCGCTACTAGAGGGGAAATTGAGCTAGGTACCTTACTCATGACTTTGGAACAGGTGCATATCTTTAATTCTAAACAAACAAATTTGGATTCTTGAGACCTTAGGTTAGGGACCTTTTCCACTAAATCTTTCTTTCCCCACCTTATATACTGATCCACTTTACCCACTTCACGTACCTTTTCTTCATATGAAACAGTGGCTTCAAGGCTCCTAGGCAATGTCTAGATAATTTTCCTTACCTAAGCGAGACGTGCCCTAGGCAAGGCCTAGACCATAAAAGGTATTTACTTATAGGTCTCTGAATAATTAATTAATGATAGGTCCTTGTATAATTCATACATAGAATCATATGTATCTAATTGCATTCTGTAATGAATGTCAAATTGTCATAAAATGATAAAAAAACACTTCATATTAAATGAAATCATGTCCAAAAATCATAAATTCATGACAATTATTTAAAGAGCCATGTTTGATTTAATACTTATATTTAAATATAACAAAATGGAAGATATTTGCAGCAATATTATAAAAATAAAACAAAAAGCTAGAATTAGAAAATTAAAAAAAAGGATAACTTTCTTAATAGAATTACAAGTATCCCACTTGAGTTAAAAGTAAAGCTAATATTTTAGGTTCATAATCATATTGTAATAATATAAAGACAAAGAACCTTACACCTTATATATTGACATTGGCCTCCGTTTTTTACTTTAAAAAAATTTCAAAGAGCCCCATGGTTTGCCTTAAGTATGGTCTAGGCGATTTAGCCCAAATGACCTAGGCAATGGACTAGTCGTGGCCTTGAAAACATTGATTTGAAAAGCTCATATGGCATCCAAAATAAGGATCTCGGAGTGGCTTTTTAGTTTTAGTAGGCTAAATATGACTAATATTCACTAGAGGAGATTTACCAATTTGGCTATTTTCCCATATTGATGTTGCTTATGCAAACAATTTGGTTAGACGGGTGATCATTTGTTTATCTCTTGCACCTTCTCTCAAAGAGTCTAGAAGAATTGGGAGAACTAGTTGTCTAGTAATATCCTTTGGGCTAGTATCTGCTGGGATCTCTTTCTTGTCCCTTATGTTTAAGTTTTTCATCTAAGTTTAAAGATTACTGGAGGGTTATCTTGTTTGCCAATCTAATTGTCCTCATATGGAGCATTTGGAAGGAGTGGAATGGGAGGATTTTTAGGGAGTAGTATCATAGTGTTGATTTTGTGTGGGATAATTCTTACTATTGGGTGTCTTACTGGTTGCTTCGTATAAGCTCTTTAAGGGCTTGTTTGGTGTGCGAGATTGGATGAGATAAAGACTTTTTTTTAGTCCCAAGCCCATGTTTGGCTACCGACCAGGATGGGTTAAAAAATAATCCTATCCTCATTTTTATCCCATTGTAATGGGATAAAATAGTGATGACCAAAAGAAAGGGGGGGGGGGGTTATGTAATGGGTTTTGCATTTTTTTTAATTGTTTAATACTATCCTATTTTATCCAATCTCATAAAAATTATCCTATCCTATCCCGCGCACCAAACGAGCGAGCTGTAGTTTTGGTGACAGGTCTAGGATTGGAGCAAATTTTTTTTTTGGGTTGTAATTTGTAATTTGGGAAAACTTCTTGTGCTCATGTTTCCCCTGGTGTACCTTCCCCTTTTCATTATTATAAGCGTCTTCTTGCTTCTAAAAAAAAGTAGAATTAACTTATAAAAAAAAAAAAAAAACTAACAATAAAGTTTAGAGGGTTGGTTTTAGAAGAATGGAACAATATTTGTATTTTATATACTATAGATAAAAAATGAGGTGTATGATACATATTTATAATTTTATCGTATGATGTCAAATTAGAGTAGATATATAAATCTTAAAATATTTAAGATAGACATGACCTTTATAAATTTAGGAACAATTTATAAATGGGCCCAAATACTATAATATTATAGAATTACTCCTTGACCTATTTTTATTTTATGGTTCACGTCATCTTCAATTTTTTCTACCTAATAATAATTGAGCCCATATACCTAAAGCTACCTTTCCTTTAATGAAAGCAAAAATTTGAACAATTATGTTCCTATACAAGATGCTTATTAATAAAACTAAACCATTCAAGAATGAATCTGAAGAAAAAGCTGTCATTCCTTAAAATAAATTGCTGTGGGATTCAAAATTATGACAAAATCTTAGTGGAATTAATGGGCAACCCACCTGGATGATAAAAAACGATAAAACCCAACACCAATTGTACACATAATAAACCCCATAAATCAATCCAAAGACAAAACCTCTCAATATCAATTCCGATCAATGAAAATGCACCAATAATCTCAAAGTTCTGACACAATCAAACCACCAATAAAGACCTCGCCACGACAGAGGAGATCAAGAAGAAGAGAAAACCGAGCGACATGGTCTCCTAGACAATGGTAGGTTACTGTCTTGGCCAACCCTTGGAAATTTATTCAGTCTTTGCTCCCTATTTGTGAGGTCCATGTCAAGCTTAAGGTTGGTAACAATGCTTCCTTTGATTTTTGGGAGGACAAATGTTGTGGGCCAACACCTTTAAGACCCTATTCAATATTCCCTAACCTTTTTAGATTTTTCTATGTCCACGGTGCTCCCATTTCCTCCTTTTTTATTCTTACCAAGGAAGGTCGTCTAACTTGGAACCTATATTTCCATTGAAGCCTTACCACTAGAGAAGAAACCGAATCCATCTCATTGCTTAACATGCTTAATAGTTTGCACTAGGTTTATAAAGATGACCGTTGGCTTTGGGACCTTGACTCTTCTAGATCTTTCACCCCCAAGTCCTTCTTCTCTAAGTTTATTGAGTCCCCTAGTTGCCCCTTGTTTTCTTCCTCTCATATTTGGAAAGCTTGTGGCGTCGTCTTAGGTCAAGGTGTTAGGTTGGCTTATTGCCCTCAGTTAGCAGAACATTGTGGATGTTCTTTAGGTTTGCTTTAAGCACATTTACTTATCCCTCAACTGGTGTTGTTTGTACACATAGGATGGGGAGTCCGTGCAACATCTCTCCCTTTTTTTCTTTAAAGAAACTAAGTTGTAGGATTTACAGATAAAACGCATGACAAAGGGGGCATAGGATGGACAAGTTTTACACCCCTCGAGCCTAAGAAGTGCAATATCTGTTCCTTTCTTGCAACTTGTTGGAGCAGTTTGGATTTATGGAGGAATCACACTTTCATTAATATTAGGGAGCTAGAGAATGACTTTAGCTTTCACTCTTGGCATTAGTCCCCTATCCAAAAAGATGAAGGATGATTGGTTGGTTGTTTGGCTTGCTATTTTCTAGAGCACATGGTTGGAAAGAAACAATAGGATTTTCATAGAAGAGTATAGAGACACACTCTATATGTGGAATTCTTTGCTATTTCTATTTTCTAGCTTCTCTTTGGGTTACTTATTCGCCCCTCTTTAATGTGTATGGGTATAACAAGTAGATGAGGAGTTAGGGACATGTATCTCTTAGACTTCTCCTTGTTTTTGGTGGTGTGAGGTTCCTCATCTTCTTGATGATGTTCATCTTTTGTACTTCCTTTTCCTTTTTCTTTTAATAATATTATTTTGTTTCCTCATAAGAAAATGCAATGTTAGGTGAAAAAAGTTAAAACATTTAGATCATTTAGCATAGACCATGAGTCAACACATTGATGGCTAGAAAAGAATTCTCAAAACCCATATTTGTTGAATAAATGATGAATGCAAATGGAATCGAACCCACAACTTAGTTTGGGAAGCAAATAAGTAGCGTATAGATATTTGAATTATTTGAGCAATGAGTGGCTAGTTGAGTGGCTCAGTTCGACGTCTAATAAAGCAAGGTTAGGAGTTCCACTTTCCATATTCGTTGGCCACTGGGGTTGTCTTTTGCTCAAGCAACCAAGGGCCCAAGGGATTAGTCATGCAAAGCCTGAATACCCTTGGTTATTAGAAAAATTGCTTTACAAAATTACAAGATTTTTTTTATTTAGAGGGTTGAATTGAGGAACAAAGGGCTTTGATGTTATTTCCAAGTTCTTAGTCCAATAAGAAATAACAAGGCGCCGATTCGTTTGCCAGTGTAGAGAGATAGAAATTAAGGTTTCGAGGTTTAGAGGTTTTTAAGAAACACAATGCCGAGCAACATTTATATTTAACGAGTTGTAATGTTATGGATAGTTGAATATGCGCCTAATGAGAATCAAAAAAGTTAGGCCCATATGATCGTGCACAACGGCTGTGTGCATTTGGTCTCAGAAGGCAATTAAGCCCATAGAAATTATTTTTTTCAAATGAATTTACAATTTTGTTCATGTGCATTGCACTTGTTTTATTATTAATTTTTTTTAATTATATTTTAATTATTGATTTTTTTTTTAAAGTATGACTCAATTTTTTTTTTTTTTTTTGGCAAGAAACATAAATATGTATATTAAAGGATAAAAAGGAAAAGAACACCAAAGGGACGAGTTGTCCCAAAAGAGCTACATTGCTTCGAGGATAGTGTTCCAGTTGAACATCCACTCCGCGAAGCTATACCCGATAGAAAGTTTAGAGGAGCTCACCCACGTAACAAACAAAAAAAGAGCCTGCTCCCAAAGCCTATAACTGCTACTCCTACAGTAGCAGTTATAGGCTTTGGGTGGTACCAAGGACCAACCCTAACCTTGGAAGTCCTGGGATCAAGTCTCACCTCTACGCACTAGGGAGAAGGCCTAGTGCTAAGCATGAGACTTGGATGGCCACTAGGGGCGTTTCCGGCTCGAGCCACCAGGGGCCCAAAGGATCATTCGAATGAAGCCTGGATACACTCGATTCTCAATGAAAAAAAATCAACTAAACCCAACAAAGCCCTTTTCCAACTACATGGTGTTGGCTATGTCAATAGGCTTTTTTCACTTTGCTTTGAAATTTTTATTAGTATGACTATTATTTGAAAAAGATATTAATGTCTTTTTGGTAGTAAAAGGGCAATATGACTTTTTATTTGAAATTATCATAAAAGGGCAATAGGACGTTTTATTTGAAATAAGGACATGTGCAAAATAGAGCAAAAAGTTATAAATAAGAATAGCAAAATGGAGAAATGCCAAAAAATAAGTTTAAAAAAAGTAGAAGACTTTAATCAACTTGGGGTTGGTACAATGTTTAGGAACTCACCTCAGGAAGTGGAATCCTATGTTTTAAACCCATCCCAAGTAGGCCACTTTCCATAGGGCTTTTGGTGTGTGAGGCTTGTGAGTTTGCACACATCTTGAGGGACTGGTTGGGTCTAGATTCCATTCAATAACTAAAAAGTAAAAGAGCTAGTTCCTTAAGTACCTCTGCACCTCTAAGCCCAATTTCGCTCTCTTTCTTTAGTAGAAGAGCCAATTCCTTGTTATTCCATATTGAACTTAGAGCTTGGAAAGAACATCAAAGCTCTCTGTTCTTCAATATCACTATCGAAATAAAAACTATTGTATTGCTAGTGATAAAGGATCAAAGAACATCAAAACTCTTTGTTTGCTCCTCACCCATTTCTCGAGTTAAGCTGTAAGTTGGATTTCAGTTGCATTTATCATCCAAACGACTGAGAATTGAATGTCAAACTCATGTCGCTGATCCATGCCACAACCACATCAAATACTTTCCCATCCTAAGACGTGTGTTGTATTCTTCGTGTTCATTTATAATTGTTTAGATGCTCATATAAAGAAATGTGGAAACTAAGCACTTGTTTGGGTTATTGCCATCTTGCAAATCTTTGTGGTTAACTGGCTGAATCGTAGGGTTGTGTGTGGATGTAGGTCTGTTCCAACTTCCAACTTGGATATACCTTATTCCATGATTTCCATCTGCATCGGCACCTTGTTAGATCTATGTACTCTTGTAACTAGTAGATGCATGTTGGGATCATGGTTCGAAAATTCTCCGAAATTCAGCGAACTTCTACGAATTATTTCTCTTTTTTTACCATCGAAGTGCGAAGTGGATGTAAAATAAAAAATACAAAAATTCGCCTAAGTAGTTCGATAAAATTCGATAAACTTCAATAAAATTTCTATTTTTCAATTCAAAAATGCAAAAATTCGACAAGAAATTCGGTAAAATTCGACAAAATTCGACAAAATTCAACAAAGTTCGATAAAATTCGACAAAGAACTAAAAAAATGTTATTTCATTAATAAAAACAAAAAAATATCAATAATTATGTATTATTTTCAACTTCATCAACCAACATAGCAATATAAATTTTAAAAAATAATTTAATAAGCTAACAAATTATGTAGTTTATGGGATATGCTTTACCAAAAAGAGAAGAAAAGAAGCAAAAAAATAAATAAATAAAGTTGAAATAAGATAAAAACTTAAAAATAAATTAAAAAAGTTTCCAAAGCCATCTTCTTTTAGTTAACTCTTATAAAACAAGATTAAAAAACAATACATTTAAATAATAAACTAATAAATTAAGCATGGTGGGATTCAAACTAGCAAAGTATATGGTTGAGAAGCAAGCCACCAAAAAACTAAATATCAAAACAAAGAAAATAAATTAAGACCGAAAGCCACCATTTCAAATTCATCAACCCACTTAATAAGATTGATTTTGTTAGGTCACTTATTGGTATTTTTATGAATTAAAAGTGTTTATTTATATTAGTTTTTTAGCTTATACTACAATAAATCTATATATTTAAGCATATATAAAAAAGATTCTCTGAACTTCTCTAATTAGGAAATTTTTACAAAAATTCTCCATGTTAAATTAAACTTCTCCAAATTAATTTCAATTTTCAAGTGACCGAAGTCAAGTTGAAATCGAATTTTCGATCCTTGGATGTGCGTTAAACAATGTTAATGTAAAAACACATGTTTCAACCGATTATATTTATACTTTTATATGTGAAAAGTATCTATTTATGTTTGTTTTCATTATTTCTAATAGTAATTATGCATATTTTAACATCTATATAGAAATTCTTTAAACTTCTCTAAGTTGGCGAATTTTTACAATAATTCTCCAAGACTTTTCAAACTTCCCCGAATTAATTCTAATTTTTAAAGGTCGACGTGTCGGGCGAAATCGAAGTTTCAAACCTTGGTTGTGATACTTTTGTGCGTCACAAGAACAGATTTTATTTTGTTTTATTTTTGTCTTATATCTTGCTTAGTTCAAAGCATATGCATGCTGAATTTAATTGGATGTTTTGCACTCATTTCTCCTTATCAGGTACTGCAAATCTTTCAGGTGACCTGATGTATTATCATATTATGTACATTCATTATTTATTGGATTGAGAGAAGCCGGGCTTTGTTAATTTGTTGTTCTTTTCCAGTGCTGAACTTAGATATTCTGCCCTTTCATCTTTTGAACTTGCAGATATGACAGTTGATCATGCATCACTGTTAGTGGATATCATTTTCAGAACTTTGCTACTTTATGATGATCGTCCGTCAAGAAAAGCTGTGGATGATGTAATTCTCAAAGCTTTAGGTGAAATTAACTTTATGAAGAATTTTGCTGCTACACTTGTCCAGACTATGGAAAAGCAGTTGAAGTCGAAGTGCCATACTGGCTGCTATAAGCTTCTAAAATGGTCTTGTCTGCTTCTTAGTAAGAGTCAGTTTATCTCTTTGTCTAAAAATGCATTGTGGAGAATAGTTTCTTTGCAGGCTTCCCTGCTTCATATTGTTCTGCGGGGTTCTTTCCGTGTGCGAAGGGCTTGCAAGCAACTATTTACATGTCTATTTTCTCAGGTATGTTAACTTCTCTTTTTTGGTTTCCTATTAAGTATTTTTCTGGCTTACAGTGCATACATAGGTAACCAGTGCCTTATTTCTCAAGCCCTGAAAATTAAGATTACTGGAACCAACATGGTATTTAAAATGATCTATTTTAGATTAATACTTGCACAAGAAAAATGATAAACTGATAGTAATGCATTAAATGATGTGTCATGTGTTATAAAAATGCATACTAGTTTAAAGGGTAAAGAAATAATTTGGAAATGTTGTGCATGGACTTAAAGAGTCTTACATGGGCACTTCAGTCTTTTAGAGGAGTTCATACTAGCTCCTGCAAAGTTCTAAGTAGTTTTGGATTCTCTGATTTCTTCTTTTTCAGTCAGTGGACATGTACAGAATTTATGTAGAGTTGCTAAAGGATTCAAGAATTCCTTGGAAAGATAGTGCTGAGTTAATCTTCTTATTGCTAGACTTTGCAACTACAGTCTCTGGTCAATTTGAACAATGCAAGGTAAAATTTGTTCTCTTCCAAGTTGTCGTTTCATATAAAATTTTGGGCATTTCTTTTTCTTTTTTGTTATGTAATTATTATGGTTTGTCACTGTTTTCCTAAAAATCTAGATTTAACTATTTCCTTTTGACAGCCAGTATCTCTTGAAATGTATGTTAAAGAAGTTCTGAATGCGAGGGATAAGCCATCAAGGGGTCTGAGTGAAGCTTTTCATCCACTTTTTGTGCATATGTCTCATGAAGATTTTCGAACTGTTGTGATTCCATCCTCTGTTAAAATGTTAAAAAGAAATCCAGAGATTATTTTGGAATCAGTTGGAGTGCTGCTGAAAGATGTCAACCTTGATTTTAGTAAATATGCTGTCGAAATTCTTTCTGTGGTTTTACCACAAGCACGCCATGCTGAAGAAGGAAGAAGGCTAGGGGCATTGGCTATTATACAGTGTTTGAGCCAGAAATCTAGCGACCCAGACGCTCTTCAAGCAATGTTCAATGCTGTAAAAGCTGTTATTGGAGGTATGGTATCTCTTTTCTAGCCATCTTTGATATAACTTCTGTTGACCTTTTTTGTGTTACTCTGTACCTTTGCCATGATGGTGCTATTGGGATATTTTTTAAGGAGATTTTTGACTTTTTACAAGCTCTCTTATCAAGGATATATGTTAACAGGCTCAGAAGGGAGATTAGCATTTCCTTACCAAAGAGTTGGCATGATCAATTCACTACAAGAATTGTCAAGTACTCCAGATGGAAAATTACTGAACAGCCTTGCACGTAGCATATGCAGCTTTCTTTTGTCCTGCTATAAGGATGATGGTACACACTGTTTTTTGAATGTTTTAAATTTACCATTTCTGCTACCATTCCTTCCTCTTTCTTGCATTATTCCATTCTATCTTTGTGTTCCTGATTTTTTTCTAGCAATTTACTCCATGCAGGAAATGAAGAGGTGAAGCTTGCAATCTTGCTTGCACTAGCTTCTTGGGCTGCACGATCTGAAGAAGCTGTCCAATCAGATGTTGTTTCTTTTATTGCTACTGGTCTTCAAGAGAAGGAAGTCTTAAGAAGAGCACATCTTCGTTGTTTGCGAGCCATGTGTAAGAATTCAGATGTTTGTGTACGGGTAAGAGCACCAATGTTGTCAATTTCTTTTTTCTCTGCATTGATGCTATGATCTTCTTTTGTAATGGTCTCTGTTTGAGTTATATAGCTAATATTGTACCTATCTACAGTTATCATCTTTGCTCGGTCCTCTTGTGCAACTAGTAAAGACTGGTTTTACCAAAGCAGCACAAAGATTGGATGGCATTTATGCCTTACTTGCAACTGCAAAGATTGCAACCATTGATGTCAAAGCAGGTATTGTTTGCGATTTTCAATTCTAAGAATATTAGTTTGTGCCTTTGCTTCTTGTTGCTTATTTGTTCTTCATTATTTTTGATATGTATGATATTTAGTTTTAAAAATTCCTGTTGTTCCAGATGACACTTTATCAAAGGAGAAGATTTGGGGGTTGATATTTCAGAATGAACCATCAGTATTATCTGTTTCATTTGTAAGTGTTCACATATTTCTTTAGTGAATACAATGTTGTCTAAGGTATCACATAGGCGGTGCTTAGGCCATCACTTGGCCATTTTAGGACCAAATCACGTAGGTGGTTATTAAGGCATGCTATATGTAGGTGTTTAAAAATCTTAGAAGTCTATGTTTCTTGTCAAAAAAAAAAAAAAAAAATAAAAATTCTTAGAAGTCTGGGCTCTGTTATCATGATTAGTTTCTTGAGAAGCTTATTCTAATTTAAAGTAAATCTAGAAGAGTTATAAAATGGAACTTGTTCATTTGTTACACCCTGTTTCCCTTCTTCTCAAACCTAAATCCAAATAGTCCAATAATTAGTATAAAATAAAGAATTAAAGATTTAAAGAGACAAAACATTTGCAATTATATATATATAATTCTCTCTTTTTCTCTTTCTTTCTCAAATCATCTTATTCTTTGTATTAATTCTATAAGGTTTATCTTGATTCTTTATGGTGTAAATAATTAAGTAAAAATATGTTGTATTGATTTATCTCTCTGAAATATAAAATGTGTGTGAATCCTTTTATATTGTCGGCTGCAGTTGTAACATAGTGTCACAGGGTGACGAGTCATCAATTATGATTGCTTCATGTTAAAGTGTTAATTAATTAGTGAAATTTGAATTCTTGTCTATAATATCCATGATCATCATTACCTTGTCTATATGCATATGCAATTATATATTAAATTATTTAGGGTCCTATAAATAATTGTTTTCTTATTGCCTTGGACTCAACTTGTCTATGCAAGTCAAACCACCTAGGTGCCTTGACAACAATGACTGAATATTGAAAAAAGGTTTTATATTACAAGCATATGTAAACTGGAAAAAAGTTAGATTGGTCATGTAACTTCTTTTTCACCTCCCTTTTTTTGGGACTTTTCCATATTTCAGTATTATCAATGTTTCAACAAAATGTCTAGAGAATTTGACCTATATAGACAAGGCGATGCCAGGACATGATCTTTATTCAAGACAATAATTATTTATATGTTCCTAAATAATTCAATAAATACATACTATAAACATGCTTAGTAATAGTGAATGAAAATACCATGAAAAAGAATTCATCACTATGATTTGTTTTTTAACTTGATGAATCATAATTGATGACTCAGGGTCAATAATCACACTTTCTTGCTAAAGCAGCCATAATATAAGAAGGCTTTGCGCATTTTATGTTTCAAAATGATAAAATATAAAATATTAATCCATATTATTAATGAAAACTTTTGAATCATGCAACATATTGATCAATAAAAGAATAGTTATGATATGGAGATACAAATAAACATAGCTGCAAATGTTGAACTCCTTAAAACTCCTGCTCTTGCGTGGCAATATTATTTTATACTAACTTTTAGGGTTTTCTTTATTTATGTTTGAAACGAAGAGAGAAAAGTTGGGGTTAATGGATGAAAGGGATGAGTTTTCTTTCTATTCGTCTTCTAAAAAATATGTTAAAATTACAATAAGCTTTTGATAAATAGAAGCAATTTGCTTAAAACCTCTTGAGACCTTCCTACTTCTATCTTAATTAATTGCATGGGCTATTTGGTCCTAAACTGCCGAGGTGATAGCTTGTGTTTTCCCAGGTGATGGCTTGACAACATTTCTATACTCCCTCCCAACTATAGTTGATAGGATATATTAATTGCTACCATGGTTCGTTACATTCAAAATCTTGGATACGACAATATTTCGAGAGATCTGGTCAAATAATTTTGAAGTGGAGTAAATTATTATTATCAAGTTTATTGCTTATTTTTTGCAAAGCTTAACTAGTGTCATCAGGCGCACCTTGTCATCAGCTGGGCATTGCTTAGGCCTTTTTACTTTAAATTGCCTAGGACGTTTTCTTGGCAGGCATGGGCTATTAAAATTTTTAAGAGCTTCAAAATAATTTGCAAAAATATTTTAAAGAGATATAAAATGGAGATTTTTTTTGAAACTTATGTTCATATTTATTTCATCTGTTTTTTACACATGCATGGACCAAAGCTAGAAAGACTTGCTTATTTGCGTGGTGGATTCATAATCCATTGCCTTGATCCACTTGGCTACATTTGCCTCTACACCCGCACAGGTTTCAGTCTCAAGGAAATTGCTAATGTGTCAAATACAGTATGAAAGAGCCCCAATGCCCATGGTTTCGCAACTTGAGACAGCCCCATTTTCAAAATCAACATACTCTCTTTTCAAAAATCACTATTCAACCTAGCAAATAATGAGATATATTTTAATACAACATCAATATTCTTAAGGTTTTTATTTTAGAAATACCCTTTCTAAGGTTTTAAGAACTTTTTTTAAGAAATATTTCTGTTGTTTAAGTAGGAAAACCTTAAAGGAATTAATATTATATGGAAACAATTATAAGTATTCTTAATGCATTTTATTTAATATTATTCTCAAGGCCACTTGGCCCACACCTAGAGTTTTACTAACCAAATTGCCTAGACATCACCTTATTGCCTTGATAAAACATCACCTTAATGCCTTGATAACTTCTTCTGTGCTGCATTCTTGTTACATGGCTTTTTTTAACTGTTGGAGTTTCTGCTCTCTGTTGCAGCTCTTTGTGTTACTGTAATGTGCTTTTGCTCTTTGGTTTCAATATTAGTGATCTTCAGTTCTGTGCTGTTTTAATGTGCTTTTGCTCTTTAGGTTTCGAAATTATCAATTGAGGATTGTATGGCATGTGTGGATGTTCTTGAAGTGCTACTTGTGGATCACGCAAAGAGGTTTCCACTTATATTTCTTCATATTGCTGTCATTGTATTATTGCTGCCATTAGTTCATATACTTTTGAAATGCCATTATGTAGAATTGTTAACTAGGAGCAAACTCTGTGCTTTTTTTTTCTCTTTTTTGCAGAGTGTTGGAGATCTGTCCCATTGTACCAGTATTGCAGGTGACATAAAAACAAATTGCATGTTTGATTGACCTTTTTATGCTAATAGGGAGCTGCTTACTGATGATTCATATGTATGTGCAGCTAATACTCTACCTTGTTTGCCATCGAAATTGGGAAGTTCGAAAGATGGCTTATGATGCTACAAAAAACATAATCTCTGCCACTCCACAATTGGCAGATGACCTCTTAATCGAATTTACAAGTTTTCTTTCAGTAGTTGGGGAGAGGATGCGGTCTCTTAAAACAAGGTATGGTCTGTAGCATAATGGTATACTTTGTACGGTTTATTTGTTTGGTAAAATTCTGTTGCTGTTTAGCAACAAATCTAATTGTTTATTTGAAACATTCTTGTCTTATGCTAATTTTAGAATTAAAGGTTTCATGCATTATTTATGTGGGAACTAGAACTTTATTTGTTTTCAGTTAATTTGTTTAGAGATTAGGAACTATTTTTTACATGCACAGCTCAGTTTGATAGATGACATTGACTTTTTGAAACCGAGTGATTTAGGTTGCTTTTGGTTTGTGATTTGAAAGTAGTGATATAATCCAAAAATGAAAATTCAGAAAACTACTTTTTGTTGTTTTCAAAAGAAAAAAGTTAGTAAAATCTTAAAAAAATTTTCTTTTGGATTTGATCAACTGAACATGTTTTTTGTGTTTTCATATTTTAGGATATAAAAAGCTCTATTTGAATCACAAACCAAATGAAGCTTTAGTTTCATTGGTAAAGTAGCAAATTAAGAGTGTCAAGATAATGAGATGGGCCTGGAGAGTGAGGAGATTCTTTCATTTTTGGTGTTAGAGTGGAAAAGGATTAAGTGTTTGAAATTAGCAAAAGGGATTTGAGTTGGTGGAGGAGAATAATTTTTTGTAAGATTAGGTGGTTGAATAGGAGTTCAATGTTAGATGTTTGTGTCATTGCTTTATTTCATACTTGAGTAGAAAAGTGAGATGGTGTGACACCCTTGTTGACTCCATGTCACCTTGTTACCTAACTTTTATTTATTTATTTATTTCTTAAAAGTTTTGACAAACATTTCTTGGTCTGTGATAATGGTAGGTTGTTGGGATCAATAATTCACCCTATGTAACTAAGGGTGGCAACCAACGGTGGGTTGGTTTAGTGGTTGGGTGCAAGTACACCTACCCTGAAGGTCTCGAGTTCGAGACCCCTCCCACCACTTGTTGGCCAATGACATCCTTGAGTGTTTGTGGCCGTGCTTTAGAGGGATCAGGGGGGATGTAAGTCCTTGATACCCGCTGATCTCAAAAACACACAAAAACAAGAAAAAAAGAAAAAGAACTAAGGATGGCAAAAAAGTGGGTCTGCACACAAACAAGTGTAAACAAGGCTTGATGTTAATGAACTATCCATGTGTCGTACTCGACCTGCTTTTAGAACGGACAATAATTTTTTGTCCATACCCATTTATTTCAAATAGCAGGCTACCCACTTTTATTCGAATTTTATAAATTTTATTATATTTTAAATTATAATAGCATAAATACATGATAAAAAACATTTATAATTTTAAAATTAAAGAGTAATAAAACTCATTTTAACATTTTGTAAATATTCCACAATCGACAAATTTATAATTATTAGTTAACTATTTATAAGATTAAAGATACAATATGTTTCTATATATTTTTAATGTTATATAATAAGATCTAATTTAAATTATATAAAGTTACAATAAATAATATTAAGCTTACAATAAATCGTGATATATATATATATATATATTTTATGCATTTCAAATATGACTAATAGTATTAATTGGTTTATTATAAAAGTAAATAAACAATATGTTTGAAATGAAATCTTATTTCAAATTGTGACCTTTCATTTTTTTCAAAAAAAAATGTAAAAGTCACGTGCAACACACGTGCTTGCACACCTACTATAGTTTTATGAAAAAATATTGTATTGTATGATATAGAAAATAAACTTTTAAATTAACCACCATTTAAGTAATAAAACCTATTAAAATATTTTTGATTTATATATAAATGGGTACCCATTTGTCCATTTATTAGTTCCCATACCCGGCCCCCTTTTAAAACGAATATGAAAGTTATGTTCATACCCAACCTGCTTTTTTGTAACATACCATGTTTATGCCCCATTTCCACTGTTAATTAAAGCCAATGTCTTTTCCCATCTACTTCTATCCAAACACATCAATATTTTTCTCAGAATATTTAACTGTGTCATTACTACTATAATATGCACTAATATTCATTTTTCTTCTCTTTGATTAATGTGGAAGTTATTAGTTACAATGCTATAGCAAAATCATAAAATTACATTTAACACATTCAACGCATGTGCTCTCACACTGGTATAGTTAAGATAAAAAGTTAAGGGAGGAGGCTTTTTCTCAGTGATATGGTTGATAATTAACATGAAAATCTTGTAACTTTTGTGGTCCAAACAAATCGCATTGAGTTAAGCTTCAAAATATGACCTATAAATCAATATTTTTTCTTTAACACATTCAATGCATGTGCTCTCATTCTCACTTTTAAATAAAGCAAATGCATTTTCCCGTGTTCTTTTTAAGCACATCAATATGTTTTCTCATAATGTTTAACCGTGTCATTACTACTATAATATGCTATAATATGTAGTTTTCTTCTCTTTGATTAATATGGAAGTTATTAGTTAAAATGCTATAACAAAAGCATAAAATTGCATTTAACACATTCAACGTATGTGCTTTCACACTAGTATAGTTAAGATAAAAAGTTAAGTGAGGAGGCTTTTTGCTCAGTTATATAATGAATGGTTAGCATGAAAATTTTGTAACTTTTGTGGTCCGAACAGATCTCATTGAGTTTAAGCTTCAAAATATTACCTATAAGTCCATGTATTTTTTTTTTTTTTTTGAGAGGAAACAAAGAGTTTATTAAAAGCAAAAAGTATGTACAAACCAGGGCATCAGAAATGCACCAAACAGCAACAGGAAGCACACACAAAGACAAAAGACCAAAACAGCCCAACCCCAAACAACCCAACTGTGCGCAAAGCACAGACCCAGCCACCCAATAAGTCCTTGTATTATTTATTGCATATCATACTAGAAGTCTAGAACTACTTCCCAACCTTTAATTGTATTATTATTTGTGTATCAAAATGTTTTTCACTTGAAGGTCGTAGATCATGTTGGAAATTTGGGTTAAAATTATTACAATGCTGTTAGAATTTTGAAATATTTTACTTGTCAGATCTCTTAAGCTATATTGCATTTGTAGTGATGCAGAAAATGTGTTGGACTCTCAAGTTCCAACTATTCCATCAGCTGAGGTTTTGGTGAAAGCATTGCTTGTGATTTCTTCACCAGCTCTTGCTGCTGGTCCAAATTCATTTGTGAGATTGATGCTTTGTGCACACCATCCTTGTTTTGTTAGTATGACAAAGAAAGATTCAGTATGGCAGGTAATTATCGTTTTATATTCTTTTGATACTTGGGTTTTTTTTTCCATTTTTTTTTGGCAAATCCAATATGGATGACTTGAATGCAACCATAGGCGTCATCTCACACACAAACTTATTTAAACTTTTGAAAATACAAAAACTTATAAAAATGGTGTACCCATGCACGTGGCTCCTGGCATTCTGGGTTCTTGAGAGCGGATGATTTATGCACTTTATCCCAACATTGGAGAGACTATTTTTAGAATCAACTTCGCAATTCCCAAGCCATAAATTAGCACCCCCAATCATGGTGCAAGGCTCTCCCTTCAAAATATAAAATTTTATGCCTTTTTTAATCTTGTTTCTGTTCTACACTAAAGTAATGTCTCTATATTCTTGGAAGCCTGGAAGGTGAAATTAATTTAAATATATTTGTCTCATGTTTTATTTTGAAAAAGAAATTGGAGAAATATATTGGAATAGGAGATAAAGATACAAATACAAAAAGAAGAAAGCACAAGATGTTCTCCAAAAGACCACTATGTCTGAAAAGAATATTCGCCCAACCCCTACAACACTCGCTTGCACAATAGGCCTTTGAGAGCTTATATGCAAACACTCAAGTCGAAGCTAACTAGAGAGAACTATTGCAAACAGACCCTATGTTACTACGCTCCTCAGTGAAGATTATATGTTCCACTCAAATCTACATACTCCAAATAATGACGAAGAAAGAGATCTCCTGTATTCCCTACAATAGTTAGAATGTCTCCTCCTCTTGGGTATTGAAAAGATCATGGTTAGTGATACAAAGCTGGAAATTTAAGGAGAAATACTTTTTCCAATGGACCTAGATCTTTTTGGAGAAGGTGCACTAGGTGAAGAGGCAATGTAGAGCCTCACTATGCTCTCTGTAAAGAAAACCATACAATAACCTCTGTTAATATTTCTTGACTAACTTTATAAAAGGAACTATGAAATCGAAGCATGCCATGTTTCAGTCTATAACAATGAACATTTGACAGGTGAGGAAGGTTCTAGGATTCAATTTTTGTGGATCATCACTATGAAGCAGAAATTCCTTGATCACTGCTGTGCCTTAAGAAGAATTCTAGTAGAATCTGTAGAATCCGTATCTTATGCAACCTAATATTGAAGCACAATTATCTTGTCTGAGTTGTGCATGTTAAATGAGCTACATTTGTAATTTTTGTTGCTAATATTGAAACCAATGTTTAAAGGCAGGCTCTGTTATGTAAAATATTATAGTTTGAGATGATCTGTTACTAAACTCTTGCAAAAGTTTAGCATGGAATGGAACTTTCTTGGGATGATACTCAGAGACTCATCAAATTATGTCCAGTCTTTCACATCCATGCTCCTTCCCTTCACCTCAAAAGTAGATAATAATAATACAAAAGTACGAAGGAAAAAGAAAAGCAAAACACCACTTTTTTATTCCCTTCCTTTCATTTTCTTCCACTCAAATGAAAGTGCTGAACTTGAACCGTTGATGTTGCATCCCACATTTGCACACTGTTAAACTGAATCTTTTTTTAATCACTTCAAAATTTCCTAATATATCAATGAGAAGAAAAAAAATTACATTTGATTGGCACTTGACCAGAGTAGTCAACATCTTGATGCAATAAATTTCCATTATTGAAAGAAATAATGTTCTACCAAAGTGTGATGTCCTTGATACATGGTAATCTCTTGGAGCTGTTTCTGCAATACTTATTTTTATTTAACTGCTATGAACCAGATCTATTATTTTTACTTGGAATTGAAAGGTAGTTTTTGAACCATTCCACTGTTTTTTCCCTTGCAGAGGCTTCGAAAGAGTCTGAAAAGGCATGGGTTTGACGTTTTCAGTATTATATCTGAAGAATTGAGCAACATGTGCAAGGTAAAATAGTATATTTGTGAAGCAGTTGAATAGAATTGTATACTGAGGTGTACAGAATTTATCTGACCTTCTTCCCTTGTTCAAAAGCTAAGAAAACCTCATCCCCTCCTTTTTGTACTCTTTTATCATATATATAATATCTATCTATGTTTCCAGTTAAAAAGAAAAAAAAAAAAAGAAGCTAAGAAAACATTAAAATGATTTGATTGATTTGAGAAACTAGGCTGGTTTTTTAAGACAAGTTTTGGAAATTCATTCTATATTAAGAAGGGTTAATCAACAAAGTTAGTTGAGTTGGTTCGGAAAGCTTAACTCAATGTACTTAAGTTTTAATTATTAGAATAGTTTGATATTTAAGTCCATTTTAAGTTCATTGTATCTGATATTTTGTTGTCATCTTTATTATCAATATGAATGTTTTCCTTTTATCTTTTCTCTTTTCTCTTTTGCACAATTTGGAATTTTGAAGAAAAGAGATAGTCGTATAATAGATACATATACTTTCATGAGTGAAGTTGAGGGGAATCTACCAGTTGCTCGACTCCATAGGTTTTTTGAAGGTGTTTCAGGTTTTTCATTTTCTGAAATATGAAATCTTGCTTTGCTTCCTTCGTTGTCCCTACAGTATTGGAAGTCCTTTTTTCTCTAAACCCTAAACCCTATTATGCTGTTGTTTTAACTTATGATATTTATGTCATTGACAATTCACATGTTATTATTTTTTAATCATTTTCCAATAACATAAGTTGTTTCCACATGATTGTTTCTAACCTAGTTAAAAAATGAACTACATGATGACCATATGTGTGGCCCTTTCTTTCTACCTATTTATCTTCTTTGTGGTTCATATATGTATAGGATTTACTGGGGCCAATGGGTTTAATGGCGCCTAATCCCTTGGACCAGCAAGCAGCTATAAATTGTCTATCAACTTTGATGTCTGTACTGCCCAGAGACACATATCAAGAGATTGAGAAGGTTACTGGTTTGGCTATTAATTCTTTTAAAATTATTATTATTCTTTTACTCCCAGCTGAGTGGAAATCTTATATTTACTTAAGTCGTCCTACTTTCTGTTATTTTTGCCAGTACTTGAACATGCATCCCGATCGTTGTTTGCATGACGCACTTTCTGAAAGAGACATTCAGGTAAAATAGTTTACCTTGAGTTCTTGATATTTCAACTGCATTGTGATACATGAAGCATCTTTTCTTTTTATTTTTTATACTTTTTTGTAACTCTGTTTGTTCGTTAAATACAGTGAAAAAAATATGAACAGATGAACTTTTTTGTTACTTGTGGGACTAATTAACATGATGTACCCCGTGAGGCCTTGTTCAAATATTGCATCCAAAATGGCCCTTGCATATTAGTGATTGATGAAATTGTTAGTCAAGTGCTTCCAAATGGAGGATGCGGATGGATGCTAAAGCTGAGTTATGTTGTCCTATGCATAGTGATTCTTTCAATTTTTGTTTAATACGTCGTCTGGCCAATGCTTTAATGAGGGAAATTACGTTTAAAGGACCTGTAGTTTCTATACCTGTCCGGTTAAAAGAGGCCTTTCATGGATCTTATTTTTTATTCTTAAAATGTAACTTGAAATTTTTTTTGTAAGATGGTAAACTGGGAAAAGTTTGGGTATTCTAGGGTTCCTAATGAAATACTGGAAAGCCTAAACATCTTTGGAAATGAGAAGATGTAGTCAGCCTTACCCCTACATGATGGAGAATGGTTTTTAGATTTAAACCTATGATCTTCAAGTCACAATGAGTGACCTTTATCATTGTCCCAAGGCCGCCCATGTCATTGAATGACTGAGCTGAAAGTGGAAATATTGTTCTTAGTATTTTGACAACCGTTGGTACAAGGAATACAACCTTACCATTTGCATTATTGATTCCTTTCCTTTCCTTTCCTGAGCTCTTTCTATATTTTTATTATCTTCAAGATATATTGGATTCGGTAAAATGTTAGGTGTTGATGCTACACATATGGCATGTTAGCGGAACAGTTTCTAAAATCTTGTTTTTCATCCAGATTTTTCAAACACCTGAAGGAATTCTATCTAGTGAGCAAGGTGTTTATGTTGCAGAGATTATTCCTGTTAAGAACACAAAACAGGCAAAAGGTCGCTTCCGAGCCTATGATGACCAAGATGACCTGGTAAATGTGCATGCTTAATCTTTCTTTCTACTATAAGTATAGTAGTGTAATGTGTGTTTTTTCTTGTCTAGGATCATGTCAAACACAATCATTCTTTTACGAAAGAGCCGGCTAAAAAAGAAGTTAATGCTTTGGGGAAAAAGGACATTGGGAAGGGGATGAAGAAAGCTGGCATGACATTTCTTCAATCATTTGCTTTTCCTTTTTGTTTTACTTCATTTAAATGCTAATCCTGACCTCATTGCTTCCATTTGATTCACTTGATGTATCTAGATAAGGGTAGGACCGGGAAGGAAGAGGCGCGAGAGTTGCTGCTAAAGGAAGAAGCCTTGATACGTGAGAAGGTTAGAGATATACAAAAGAATCTCCGTCTAATGCTGAGAATTGTCGGTGAACTAGCTATTTGTAATCCCGTATTCTCTCATAGTCAACTGCCTTCTCTGGTGAGCATCTCATCAACTGATTGTGTTATATATATATCCTCTTTCTTATCATTTTTCTTTTTTCTCAGTCTCTATGTCTTGACGTGGGTAGTTCTTTTTCTGATTCCATTATAGCTGGAATTGGTGGTGATCTTTTGCCAATACCATGGAATCTTTTGATCATTCTTGTATTAATTCAAAAAAAGAAAAGAAAAAGAAAAGTAGTAGGGAGGACAATGAGAGACGAAAGTGGCTGTAGAAAACAGTTCATTTTTCAAGTCAGAGTCTCATTGCATTGAAAGTCATTAATTACTATCCAGACCTTTTCTCTAGTACGGAGGGAGGTACTTGGGGAGTTGCGGTGGGGGGGGGGGGGAATTGAGTGGAATTTAATCGGGGAAGATGATTGGCTATGGTTGGAACAACCATTTGAGATGGAGGAGATTCGGAGAGCTGTGTTTGATTGTGAAGAATCTGAGGCCCTTGGACCTGATGGTCTATCTATGATTTTTTATCCGAATTGAATATTATATCTAGAAAAGTAGCTAATTATAGACCCATTAGCCTCATCACTGGCCTTTATAAGATCATTGCAAAGTTGTTGGCAAATCGATTGAAGCTCGTTATGCATAAAACAGTAGCAAGATCCCAGATGGTCGTTGTATGAAGGTGTCAAATTATAGATGTGGTTCTGGTGGCAAATGAAATTGTGGAGGAATCAAGAGAATCAAAAGAGGAGTAGTTTTGAAACGTTATTTTGCGAAGGCCTATGATATGATAAATTGGAATTTCCTTGACTTTGTTTTACAGGAGAAAGGGTTTGGATTGAAATGAAGGAAATGGATTGATGGGTGGTTAAGGTCCGTATCATATTCCGTATTCATTAATGGTAGACCGAGTGGGAAACTTGAAGGAGAGTGTGCCTTGAGGTAGGGCGACCCCCTCTCCCCCTCTTCTTATTTACTTTAGTGGCTTGATGTATTTAGGAGAATGTTGGACAAAGCCAAGGAGTCAGAAGTGATTGTTGGCAGGGAGAAGTTAGAGATATCTCATCTCTAGTTCGTGGATGGTACAATTTTGTTTGTGGAAGGGAATGAGGAGAGTATCCATAATGCAATGAAGCTTGTTGAATGTTATTGTTGGATGTCTGACACGGTGATCAATAGTCTAAAAGCCAAATTGCAGTAATCAATGTGAATGAGGAGTGGGTTTAGGACATGGCTAATCCAATTGGTTGCTCAACTACTTCTTGGCCTTTGAAGTACTTGGGTATGCCTTTGGGAGGTAATCTAGTTAAGATGGAGTTTTGGGAGCCAGTTATTGCTAAGGTTTCACAGAGATTGGATGGATGGAGGAGTTTTTTGTCCAAGAGAGGACGATTAACTCTAATTAAAGTAGTATTGAATGCCTTACCTACATACTCTATGTGAGTCTTTCGCATGTCAAAGAAGGTGGCGAGTTTGTTCGAGAAAATGTGCATAGATTTTCTATGAAATGGGGAGGAGAAGGACCAAAGCACTCATTTGGTGGCATGGGGCACTGTTTAGAGGAAGGTGGAGCACAGAGGATTGCGAATTGACCACTTTGTTGAAAGGTACAAAGCATTAGTGGGCAAATGGCTTTGGAGGTTTCCAAGTGAGCTGGATCACTTGTGGGGGAGGGTGATAAGAAGTTGACATGGTTTACGATGTAATCTTAGGGATGTGTTGGGATAAGCCCTTAGAGCAACCCATGGGAGCCCATGGAAATTTATCTCGTCAACTCAACCAATTCTTTCACCTATGATTAGGTTGAAATTGGGGAAAAGGGATGGGATTATGTTTTGGGAGGACTTATGGTGTGGTACCTATACATTTAAGACCCTTTTCCCTAATCTATATATATATTTTTTTCTAAAAAGAAACTAGAGATTAATATATAAATTGTAATAATGTACAGGGTACAAAATAGTATGGCCAGAGAATAATATATTCTCAACAACACTAGACCAACTTCACAACTATCCCAATACAATACTGTCCCAATTTCTCACCTAGTCATTTACAAAAAACCCTTTTGACAATTTATTATTAGCTATCCAAAACGTTGCTAACAGTTTTGAGCTCTCCCACACCAGACCCACCGAACTCTCCTTATCGTAAAAAATTCTTCGATTATGCTATTTCCAAATGGACCACAAGACTGCCATACAAACCACCTTCCAATCTTCCCTCCACGATGGCAAAATGCAATCTAAATAAGGAAAGATGTTGATACCGTGAAACTTGTTTACCTCTCCATCCATCTCTCGAAAATGAGGCCTCCATTTCTCCCAAATGCTATGGAAGAAGCAACATGAACTAGTAAAGTGCTCCGTAGATTTCGAATCCTGTTTGCATAGAGAGCACCAGTGAGGCGAAATGAACAAATGCGGCAATCTCCTTTGTAATTCCGCCCCCGTATTCAACCTGCCAAGAATAGTTACCCATCCCAAAAATTTGGCCTTTAATGGAACTTGTTCTTTCCATAGAAGTTGATGTTGGGGGAGAAGAGGCAAGGAAGGGTTATCAATGAGTAAGTCAAAGAAAGATTTAGTGGAGAGCGTTCCAAGAGGATCCCAAGGCCATAGCAACCTATCATCCTCTTTTGAAATATGACAATCCTCCAGAAGATTAAGAAGGTGGACCAATTCATCTTCCTCCCGGGTTGACCTACCCAGATGAAGATTCCACGAGACAGGTGAGCCCAAGGAACTAAAGACAACAAAAGTTGAGATAGGACTATTTTGGAGAGAAGAGAGACGATACAGGTTTGGGAATAACGACTGAAAGGAATCTATGCCACACCAAGAATCCTCCCAAAATCGGATTCTCTCACCATTGCCAACTTTCAGTCTAAGGCACGATGTAAAAGAAGGGTATCCGAAAGCAATAAACTTCCATGGGCTTGTATAGGTTGAATTATAGGCTAGGGCTGCGTCTCTTTGGTTGCTCTGTAGACCATGCCTGCTTCTGATCACCCTCCCCCATAGCTGGTCATGCTCCATGTGAAACCGCCACAACCATTTTCCCACCAATGCCTTGTTTCTGACCCGAAGGCTTCCAATAGAAAGCCCCCCTGCTCCACCTTCCTTTGGATACTAGATGAGAACCCGATTCCTTATCTTCCCTCTTCCAAAGAAAATCCCTAATCAGCTTCTCCAGTAGATCTGCTACCTTTCTAGGAAGCCTAGACACTGAGAGATAGTATGTTGGTAAGGCCTCCAATACAAATCGAATGAGTGTTAATCTGCCTCCTTTTGATAAAAAACATCTCCTCTAACCGTCCAATATTCTAGAGACCTTAGCTACCACCGGATCCCAAAAGTCCAGTTTTGATGAATTGGCCCCTACTGACATACCTAAGTATTTCAATGACCATGAGGTAGTAGCACATCCAATATAAGTGGCCCAAGTCTGTACTGTATCCCTATGTATATTAATGCCTTACATCTGACTTTTTGAGAGATTAATCTTCATTCCTGACACCCAACAAAAGTATTTTACAAGCATCATAGCGTTGAATACACTTTCTTCATTCCCCTCTACAAAGATAACTGTATCATCCGCAAATTGAAGATGAGAGATCTCGACTTTATCCTTGCCAATTACAAAGCCCTTTATTACAACCATTTGTCTCGCCTTGTTCAACATCCTCCCAAGAACATTTGCAACTAATGTAAATAGGAATGGAGAAAGCAGATCTCCCTGCCTTAGCCTCCTTTCTCCTTTAATATTTCCCCTAGGTCTCCCATTAATGAATATTGAGTATGAAACTGACCTTAAACATCCATTAATCCATTTCCGCCACTTCAACCGAACCCTTTATCTTTAAGCACATAGCCAAGGAAATTCCAACTCACCATGTCATACGCCTTGGCAAAGTCCAATTTAAGCACAATACTTTCCCTCCTTGTACTTCTATAATCTTCCACCATTTCAGTAGCCACCAACACTGCATCTGTAATTTGTCTTCCTTGAACGAAGGAAAATTGTGAATCTGCAATTGTTGAGTGCAAGACATCCTTCAACCTGTTGGCAAGGACCTTGGCGATGATTTTATAGAGACTAGTAGTCAAGCTAATGGGTCCGAAGTCACCAACCCTTCTGGAGCATGTCTTTTTGGGAATAAGACGTACGTATGTTTCAGTGGTACACCCATTGATGACACCATCATAATAAAATTTCCCCATAATCTTCATAATGTTTCATGGTGTCCCAACATTTCTGAATAAGGGCGAGAGACATCTCATCCAGTCCCCGAGCCTTCGAACCTTCACATTCAAACACTGCTTGCCGAACTTCTTCAACAGTGAATGGTATTTCCAACCCATGCCTTTTCTCCTCCTTTATCTGACACCACTCAATGCCCTCAATTCCCCAACCCTTGTCTTCATCTTGGCTGGAAAAAATAACTGTGTAATAGTCAATGATTTCTCAATTTCATCCTCATTCTCCAGAACCAGAAGAGACCCATCTTCTTTCTCCAACTTGGAAATTGTGTTGGACATCCTTCTTCCACTCATAATTGTGTGGAAGTACTTGGAATTTGCATCACCTTCCCGCAACTATTTTACTCTTGCTTTTTAGATAGCATCTCTTTCCTCTCCAATGCAAAGATTCCAATATTCTGCCTTAGCTGCCGAACTATCCTGTGCTTTAGATTCTTCCCACCTCTCAGTACCCTCATCTTTTCCCTAATCTATGTTGATTATTAGCTGATGCAATGCGATAAGAGTTAGAGTTAGTGAAAATCTCAAATCAGTGTTTTAGGTTAATTTACTAATTTTAGTAAATTTACTATTTTCGATAATTTACTATTTTTAGTAAATTTATTATTTTCAGTAATTTTTATTTTTAGGTTTTATTAAATTATGAAACTAGTATTTTTCTTGAATGAGGAAATTAGTATTCGAGTTTGTTTAGAAGCCTAGTTATTATTATTTTTGTATTTGAGTCTATTTAGGAGTTTTCATGGGTTTTGCCTATTTAAAAGGCCATTGTATGAGGTATTGAGATATAGATTGAATAATATTAGTTTTTCTAGAATTTGTGAATTCTTTCCTCTTTTCTTGGTATTGTCTAGAATCAACAAGTCCAGAGAAGGTGTGTTTATTGTCTTCCCTATCATGCCCTACATCAGTCTGCATCATTAGCCCTTTTATAATTAACCAATCTCTAAGTTTGTGAGGAATGCGCCAATAGGGGAAGGGGATACACTATCCTGAAACCTTTACCTAAGAAGAAATGTGACAGTTGGAGAAGAGATGGAGGAGGTCACCCTACCTGGTATGCTAGAAGGTTGTCATCTCTCGAGTGAGGAGGATAGGTTGTGTTGAGCTTAGGACTTTTTTGGGATGTTTACAACCATGTCTTTCTGTGATTTTCTCATAAATGACCCATCTGTGCAACCTTTTCCCAAATACCACCTAATTTGGAAAGCACTTGTGTCTTCAAAGGTCAAATTCTTGAGATAGGTTGCCTCTCATGGTAAGTTAAACACTGGTGATGTTCTTCAAAGGAGTTTCCCAAATATGTGGATTTCTCCTTAGTGGTGTTATCTATATGCAAGTAGGATGTGGAATCTTTCATCTATATTCACCAACATTGTCCCTTTGCAAGGGACATTTGGAGTAGATGGTGTTCACATTTCCCAATGAT
This sequence comes from Paratinospora sagittata, assembly GCA_035771175.1. NCBI lineage: Eukaryota > Viridiplantae > Streptophyta > Magnoliopsida > Ranunculales > Menispermaceae > Paratinospora > Paratinospora sagittata. Next base: position 29,775,556 of record CM069613.1, on the reverse strand, counting down.
GATGATAGAGGAAGATGATGCACAAGTGATCAATATCTCTCCACATATGGATACTAGATAGGGGCTTATTAGAAAGTGGTGTGCCTAGTAGTTATGTTCCATATGGAAGGATAGGAATAGAGAGGATCTTTGAAGTGGAGGAACATTCAATAGTTATGATTTGGGAGAGTTCTCACTTGTTAGCCTCAGTTTGGTTGCTGATAGCAAACTGTGTAAAGGGTATGCAATCAATGATTGGGTTTGGGTTCGGGGAAGCTTTGTAATCCTAGAATGGGGGAAACCTCGTCCCCCAAAGGCTCTAATCATTGTACCTTATTCTTTTCTTCTATATATATCATAGTCATACTATCTAGTTTTTTTCAAAAAAAAAAGAAAGAAAAGAAAAGTTGGGAGTCTCATTGTCCTTGTCATATCCTACCCACCATGTGTAAACTCTCAATATGATACTGCATGTGGAGTAATTCTTTCTTTGGGTTCATTTTTGCTAGAATTTGGTGGTGCTCTTTTGCCAATACAATATATATAGATATATGAGAGACAAAAGTGGCAGTGGAATTTAGTTCGTTTTCAGGATGGAGTCTCATTATGTCCTTGTCATGCTCCACCCATCAGAGTGAAACTCTTAATCTGATATTATAGGTGGCTTGTCACCTAGTCAACACATTTTGACAAGGTGTCAAGCCACCTACAGTATAAGATTGAGAATTGGCTCTCTTTACATTCTCTATTTGACTTCTTGTTAAATGGCATGTTCCTATACTTGCACATAACTGGACTATCTTTATTCTTGTATTTATGACATGGGCTTTTTGGTTCCTTCCCATGTCCTTGTTTAATTGTCTTCATTTTTTTTTTGGAATCCATCAATCTAGGCAAGGAGTATTCTGTGTTATAACCTTTGGTTCTTGTGATTTATATATATATATATATATGTATATTTGCCAAGAAAGAAAATTTTATTCATAACCCAAAAGATACAAAAGTCAACTAGGAAAAAGGCTCACAGGACAAGAAATCCCTAAGGACCAAAACAAAGCCAAAAGAACCCCAAACTAGAACTCGGTGCGAAAACATAAATGACCATTATATGTTCAATTCAAAATTGCACCCCAATCCCTAAGCCAATCCCCAAAACTGTACCCTAAGGATAACTTGGAAGTACTAATCCATAAAGAGGTTAGATAATGTGACAACTCCCACACTTGCTCAACATCCTTGGCTCTGTCATGAAAAATTCTTGCATTTCTTTCATTCCAAACACACCAGATGATCGCAAAGAAAACAACCCTCCAATGGTATCTGAACCAAAGAGGCCAACAATCGCTACTTGGGAAAGAGAAAGGGGATTCCGTATTCGGACGCGACATATCATTAATGAAGTTAGCCCACTTGTTCCAAATCCTTGTAGTGAAGTCACAACCAACCACAATGTGATCAATGTTGATGTTATCCTTTCTGCATAAATAACATCAACTCGGAGCAAGACTCTTGTTACAGAATCTTTTTTGGTGAGTATCAACACAATTAATCTTTTTGTGAGTAAATAACTGACCCATGATTTTGACTTTGGATGGTATATGTGTTTTCCCAATAAAACTAGTAGGAGTGAAAAGAGGAAGAGAAGTGTTGTTAGAGATGTAATGAAAGAATAATCTAGAGGATAATATTCTTAAGGAATTTGCTGTCCATTTGATTCTATCCCTGTCATAGTTTAACATATAGGAATCAAGGATTTGGACAAAAGAAAGGATCTCATTCAATGCTCTCTGGGGGATCTCTACTCAAGTGTAAATTCCAATTGAAAGTCCTACCATCCCCATTCTCTGGTTTGGAAAAGGAGGAAATAGGTGCATTGTTCAATGTGGAGATAGAGTAAAGGCAAGGGTAAAGGCTTTTCAAGTTTTATGTACCATACCAAGTACACTCCCAAAATCGGATCAGGCTCCCATTACCTAGTTTAAGTCTAATGGATGAGGAGAAAAGAGGGTAGATAGAGTGAATGAATTTCCACGGATTTCGAAGGGAAGATTTGAGATTTCAGAAAGACTAGCATGCTTGGCATTACCATGCAGTCCATGTCTACTTCAAATGACACTGGCCCAAAGAGAATCTTTTTTCCTCAAAAAATCTCCACGACCATTTTCTTGCTAAAGCCTTGTTTCTGTTAATCAAATCACCAATAGCCAGGCCACCTTGTCCAAGGATCACATGATATCCTTTTGCTTTATCCTCCCCTTCCGCAGAAAGTTCCTTATTATTCTTCCAATAATCTTAGGCACTCTTTTAGGCATTTTAAAGACAAACATAAAATAAGTGGGAATTGCTTCCAAAACCAGTCTTAGGAGAGGCACCTTCCACCTTTTGAGAGGAAACCTCTTTTCCAACCTTCAATGTGCATGGAAATTGTTTGAACAACCACAGGTGATGAAACATCTGAGGTTAAGGACTCCTCTCCTGAAAGGGATAGAAGACTATCGATTAAGCCTACCCGTACCGTGTCCAATAGAACAACCAAAATTAGTAGCAAGATCCTTCAAAACATCCTCCTCCATTAATCCCAGCTAACTGACTTTTAGATAGATTCACGTTAAAACCCAATAAGAGGCAAAAACATTAAAATATTCAATCACCTTGAAAGTATTGTTCAAGCTGAAACCATCATTATCCACGAAGAAAGCACAATCATCTGAAAATTGAAGGTGAGAAAGATGCACATTTTCTTTGCCTACACAAAACCATTGATCAGCCCCTTCTCGTTAGCGGTTTGGGTAAGTCAATCAAGAGCATTAGCAACAAGGGTGTAAAGGAAAGGGGAGAGGGGTCCCCCTATCTAAGGCCTCTAGAACAAGGAATCTTCCCTCTCGGCCTTCCATGGACAAAAATAGAAAAGGAGACAGATTCTATACAACCCTTGATCGACCTTTTCCATCATTGATCAAAGACCTTTCTTTTGCAACACAAAGTCCATAAAGTCCCATCTAATCAAATCATAATCTTTCGCAAAGTCAATCTCAAAAAGGAAACCTGCTTATGGTTTGATTTGTAATCCTCCATCACTTCATGTGCAATTATAGAATAACATCTGTGATCTGTCTTCCTTTAACAAAAAGCCATTTGAGATTCCACAATTGTATGATGAATCACTTGTTTGAGTCTCACGGCAAGGGTCTTCGCAAATTGCAATGACTTTGTAGAGGCTTGTTGTGAGGCTTATTGGATGGAAGTCTGCCACTTCTCTAGAGTTGACCTTTTCGAGAATGTGGCAAATGCATGTCTCATTGGTGCATCTATTACAACTACTATGTTGTGGAATTCCTCCATAGCCTTCAACAAGTCATTCTTAATCACATTCCGATTTTTCTAGAAAGAAGAGGACCCAGAGGCCTTTTTCCCTTCACATCTAAAAACAGCTTCTTCGATCTCCTCCTCCTCAAATGGTCTTTCAAGCCGAGCACAGTGTTCCTTATTGGTTCCTGTGATTATAGATTATGAATTTATTTAGTTACTTCGCTTAAAAGTATTGTTTCTCATAATAATTGTGGAGCATGATTCTCATCTTTCCTGCTAGCATCATTGCTTTCTAATGGTAATGAGATGTGCATTTAATCATGATTTATATTGAGGTAATCAAGCCATGGACTGGATTTCATTTGACTTACAATGTATTTGCAATTAATTTTTCCTTAACAGGTTAAGTTTGTTGACCCTTTACTGCGGTCACCAATTGTAAGTGATGTAGCATTTGAAACTATGCTGAATCTTTCAAAATGTCTTGCTTCTCCTCTTTGCAATTGGGCTCCTGACATTGCTGCTGCTTTACACATCATTTCTACTGAAGAAGTGCATATGATATTGGATTTATTTACTTCAGCTGGTGAAGAGATATCCAGTAAAAGGCCATCTATGGGACTTTTTGAGCGAATAGTAATGGGACTATCAATATCTTGTCAATCTGGACCTCTTCCAGTAGATTCCTTTGTTTTCATATTTCCGGTAACTGGCTCTTTCACTTTAGAGTGCTGTCTTTTTTACTCAATAACAGTTTTGTTAATGCTTTTGTAAAAAAAATGCTGTAATGTCAGATCCTGGAGCAGATATTGTTGTCCTCTAAGAGGACTGGGCTTCATGAAGATGTGCTTAAGATACTCTCTTTACACTTGGATCCCATATTACCTCTACCACGCCTTCGAATGCTATCGGTTATCTTCTCAACCTTATTTTTCTTGGTCAATTGTATTTGGCCTTTGTCTAATTGTTTGTGCTATGATACACAGGTCCTTTATCATGTTCTTGGTGTTGTTCCAGCTTTCCAAGCAACTATTGCGCCAATGCTAAATGAATTATGCTTGGGCCTGCAGGCTGAGGAAGTTGCACCTGTAAGTGGGTTCATACAGATGTGTTGTTCCATTATTTGTTGTTTTTATGTAATATGTTTGTTTATTGTTTTATGTGCTATCAGGCTCTATGTGGAATTTATTCTAAAGAAGTGCATGTGAGGTTAGCCTGCTTAAATGCTATAAAATGCATCCCTTCTGTTTCTGGTCGATCTCTTCCTCAGAATGTTGAGGTTGCAACTGGCATTTGGATCGCTTTACATGATCCAGAGAAGGTTTGGCATCCTAATTTCTTCATTCTAAACCCATAAATTTGGTAGCATATATTACTAGTTGAACTGCTGGCATGAGATAGTGACTTTTTTCATATGCGTTTATTCTTTTCCTTTTTTCATGCTATCATTTTATTGTTAAAAAAAATCTTAGTGGCTTATGGGGCCATTTACAATAACTCCTTTTGACATATTTGTTGTTTGTATGACTTTTTTTTTTCTTTTTTTTTTTTTTGAGAAGAAATAATGTTAGTTGTTAGTTGTATAACCAACTCCATTACCAAACCGTACTTTCGGGAAGGAATTAGGCCGGTTCCTGAGGCTGACTCATTAGTCCCCCTCACCCCCTAGAGTGAGCCATTGGCAAGAGTTGAACTTAAGACCTTTGGGTTCCAAAGCCACCTCTTTACTAACTGCACCAACTCCATGTTGACTTTTGTTTTTCAAAAAGTTTTGATAGAGATTGGAAAGGTACCTACGGTGGCATTTAGGCTTTTTGACTTGTTAATGTAGTTGTAATAGTAACAAGCTTATAGCCCCGCGCTATGTGAATGATATTTGTTTTTGTGGGGAAATTATAAAACTAATATTTTTGAATAAAAAGGACTTTTATTGTATGCATTATATAATGTTTCAATGAACAAATTACATAATAAAGAAAATAAAAGTTATAAGACAAAAATATATAATATGAAGATTAAGAAATTGAAATCGTCTCACTAAAAAATAGACCTTAATGGTAATAAATTTTGTGTCGGGAACCTTTATTAGTTTGCTACAAATAGATTGTAGTAAGAAATGAATTTTTTTTTGTTTTATTTATTTCTAATATAAAAATAATATTTGTTGGAGCTTAGAATTGTATTATAATTTTATTTTTTTTCCTATCATATAATTTGTTTAGTGTACCAAAACATAAAATTGTAGTTCATAAGAATGAAAAAGAGAAAGAAAAATAAAATTGCTAGTTATTAAGAGAGACCTTAACGAAGAATGAAAGAAAAGAAAGGACAAAAAATTGGAATAAAGAAGCATTATGTCGATGTGGCATCATGAGATAAAAAAAAAAAAGCCAAAAAAAGAGGAGTCGTCTTCAATTTTTATGTATAGTATTATAATATTGTTACTGGTGGTTAATGGTTATAATTATGGTGCTTGTTCTTTCGATAACATAATCTGGATAATCTATCACAATGATATGGCTTCATTTATTTTAGTGAAAATAAGAATTACTAGGTAACAGATGATTAGAAAATTATGTAAGTAACCTTTACCATGAGTAAAAAACCAAATAAAAACTCTAAAAATGTCTCTATGAATAAAATATAAAAATGGTTTTCAATTAGGTGGGGGGGGGGGGGGGGGCTATGGGTATCTTCATTGATTCTTTATTGCAATTGGTTTTGATATAGACTGGTCCATTGGTTTGACTTTGCATGGCCCTAAGAATCTGAGTGTTATTGAAATCTCAAAAAAGGTTAGCTGATCAAATTGTTCCTTGCTGTCATTTTTCATTCCTGATGATATTGTTATTTTGTGTTCAGTCTGTGTCAGAAGTTGTGGAGGATGTATGGGATCGTTATGGCTATGAGTTTGGAATTGAATATTCAGGTCTACTTGCTGCTCTTTCTCATATCAACTACAATGTACGTGTAGCAGCTGCAGAGGCAATAGCAGCCGCTATGGATGAAAGGCCTGATACGATACAGGTCGTCATTTTGATGTTTAGTTTTCTGCACTTATTTAGTTAAACATTCAATTTGGATGGTTCTCATCTGTTCTTGATACATGCAGGAGACTCTTTCGACTCTGTTTTCGTTGTACATTCTTAATGCAGCTTCTGAAGAGGATAACGTGGACTCTTCTTGGCTCGCAAGGCAAGGTATAGCTCTGGCATTGCATTCTGTGGCTGATGTACTGAGAACAAAGGATCTTCCTGTTGTCATGACATTCCTGATATCACGAGCCTTGGTAAGATACAAGTTCTTGTCTCAATAATTTTTAAAATAATATCAAATTTCCGTGGTTTCAATCTGTCACCTTTTTTTTATTTATTAATGAGGAATAATGGAGTCAAGGAGTTTCCTTAAAATAATTATGATGTTCAGAGTTTCCTTAAAATAATTATGATGTTCTTTGATAGCTTGTTTATTTTTTTCTTAAGCATTTGAGAAAGAGGTTTCAACTGTTCAGATTCTTTTTCTTCTGATTCTGTTTTGGTAGTGGCTGCACTGCTTTTGCATGTGTTAGTTTATTTTGTCAAAGCACCAAGGCATTGGCTAGACGATTTGCCCAACGCAGTTGATAGAATATTTGTATATAAGTCTGTGAATAATTAATTATTCTTATATTGCATACCCTCTGCCATGCACATATAAATACACACACACACACACACACACACACACACTATTATATATGATGTGATCACTTTTGGCATTTTTCCAATAGTACCCTTAAAACTTTATTATTTATTTTAATTTTAAATTTTAGAGTTAGTAATGTAAAGTTTACTATAGTAACTTTGTAAATCATCTTTTTCCCACTACTGTTCGCATGTTTCCCATTATAAATAGAAAAATGCAAGAGATAGTTCATGAAAATGAAACATTTGACATGTTATCAAGTTAAAGATCCATGGTGATAAAATGAAGTGCCGTAATAGACCCAGGAAACAAACAAGTGAGATCTCAGGAAGAGAGGGAGAACTGAAGAAGAAAAAGATCCTTGGTTTGAATTATTCACTTCTAATTGTTCAACAAAGAAGCCAATAAAGATGATTTAGATGGTGTAAAAGATATAGAGACGAAGTTCTTGACAATGATGATGATTGAACTGACTTTTTATGCTAAAACTTATAGTTTTAGTGTAATACAAATATAATCTATGATTTTTGGACATAAAAATAATGAATGAAGCCACCTTTTACAATCATCAATATTGTTCTATGTAATTGGAGCTTATATTTCGTTCTTGTTAAACTGTTACATTAAATTTTTATTGTAACAATTACCTCTTCTGTACTAATATTTTCCTCCTTTTTGAGTGCATCTGCATGTTTTTTGTGGACTGCATTATTATATCATTGGCAAGGATCGAAAATTCGATTTCGCCATGGATTTTGGTCACTTGAAAATCGGAATTAATTCGAGAAAGTTTAATTCAACATGGAGAAGTTTTGTTAAAATTCGCTAAATTAAAGAAGTTTCTAGAAATTTTGAATAGATGCTAAAATATCTAAATTTAGGTAGTGTTGGTAACTCTATTTTTTTTAGGTCTACTTTTTTTAGCTCTAAAAAAATTAGCTCTACTTTAATAGGAGCTTATTTTAAACATGTTGTTTGGTAACAAATACTCCAACTTCTTATATTAGTTTTATTTCAGAGATAAAATGTTTGTAATTTAAATTTCAACTTCTTACTATAAAAATAGTTGATTTATTTTATCAAAATATATTTATTTTATTTGTGCATTATTTATATCAAAAATAATTAATTAATTATTTATTTATTATATCATAATTTTTGTTGAAACATTTATTTATTTATTGATATCAATTTTTTGTTTTTTATTTTTATTAAAATATATTATAATTTATTTAAAATATTTAAATAAATATTTATTTGTTTAGCTAAAAATAAAAATAATTATTATATTAGAGATTATATGCCATATTTGGTTGAATGAAAATTATTTGTATTAATTATTACTTACTAAATTAGTTGGAGGTGTCAAATTATTCCATACTGGTGATTAACACAAATTTGGTAGGTTATAAATCATTCCTACTATAGGTAATTCATCCTACTACTAGAAAAAGTTAACTTTTTTGCTTTTTATTTTAGAGGTTTAACCTCTAAAATTTGTCAACCTCTATTTTATTTAGAGATTAACAAATGATTTTCAAACACTGTAATTTTTTCCAACCTCTGTTTTAATTAGGCTTTGAAGAAATTAGAGGTTGGAATTAGAGTTACCAAACACTACCTTATTGTAATATTAGCTAAAAACAAATATAAATAGACACTTCTAATACATAGAAATATCCATAAATGACCTTACAAAAGCAATCTTTTTAAGTGGGTTGATGAATTTGAAATGGTGACTTTTCGTCTTAATCCCTTGTCTATGTCGTGATTTTCAATTTTGTGGTGGCTTACTTCTTAACCATATAGTTTGCTAATTTGACATTCCACATTGCCTAATTTAGTAGTATATTATTCAAATATATTGCTTTTTTACATTGTTTGATAAGATTTTAACTAAAAGAAAATGGATTTAGAAACTCTTTCAATGTGTTTTTAAGTTTTTGTTTCATTTATCCTTTCTTTATTTTTGTTTTCTTGCTTCTTTTCTTCTTTTTTCGTAAGCTATATCCCATAAAATTATATGATTTGTTAGCTTGCTAGATTTTTATTTATTTATATTCCTATGTTGGTTGATCAAGTTAAAAATAATGCATAATTATTGGTGAATTTTTATTTTTAATTGATGAAATAAAACATGCTTTCTTCTTTGTTGAATCTTACTGAATTTTGTCAAATTATATCGAGTTTCATCGAATTTTGTGTCGAATTTTTGCATTTTCTAATTGAGAAATTAACCTTTTGTCGAGTTTTATCAAAATTTTTTTTTTTTTGCAACTTTAGTATTTTTCTATGAAAAATGATAAAGTGACATTCAAAATGTACATCAGCATTATACACCTTGGATGTACATTTTATATATCACTTTAACATTTTCCTTTTTCTATTACATCCACTTCACACTTTGGTGGTTTAAAAAATTGAATTAATTTGCCGAAATTTGGCCAATTAATTCGATTCTTTGAACCATGATCATTGGTGAAAATTTATTATAATATAATATGTAGAAATATGGTACCCAAATTGATAAAAAAGAAGCATAAGTGGATTACAATGAACCAAGAACTTTAAATGCTAGCTTTTGGAGATAGGGCATAGTTGCCCCATTAATATTCTACCACAGATCTAAATTATAATAATCAGCGTGCTTGTGTTTTCAGTTGTTGTAAGCAATAAGCATTATATAATAAAATGTTAAAAAATAAAAAATAAAAATACAGATAATAAACTTGCTATTATTTGGTTCATTGTGGCTTGAGGATAGTTTCCTGTTTCTCAACCAAATATATTATCGACCTTCGTGTATAGTTGTATCTCCTTTTCAGTGATTTTTACAGGGCTTGACTGTTAAGAAACCTTTCAACGAACTTTAGCACGTGCAGCATCTCCATCTCACATATTGTTTAGTCAAATATGGAAGGATAAAAGAGAACAATTTCATGTAATTAGCTTGATTGTATCATACATTAATTTTAAATGTCTGGGTATTTTTAGTTGAACAATGTAATCTTGTATTAATAAATATTAATAGATTTTGTGTGGTGCTGCAGGCTGATCCTAATACAGATGTTCGAGGAAGAATGATTAATGCTGGAATTATGATTATTGATAAGCATGGAAGAGAAAATGTGTCTTTACTATTTCCTATATTTGAGAACTACTTGAATAAAAAGGTATAGATCACTTTGTTCAACAATTGCATGTTTTTCAGCATGAGAATTATATATAAGCTGAATGACTTAGCTCTTCAGTTATTGATGTTGTTTGAGTTGATGCAGGCATCAGATGAAGAAAAATATGATTTAGTCCGTGAGGGTGTTGTTATTTTCACTGGAGCTCTAGCTAAGCATTTGGCAAAGGTTTGCAATTTAACATATTAGACCTAATATGTATAGATCTGGTGTTTGATCTTGTATTTGAGGTTTGCGTTAATATATGCTTCACTCCAGGACGATCCTAAAGTTCATGCAGTAGTAGAGAAGTTATTAGAAGTGCTTAACACTCCATCCGAGGCAGTTCAACGGGCCGTCTCAACTTGCTTATCTCCATTGATGCATGCAAAGAAAGTATGTTCTTGTCTCAATTTTTTGTCTGCTTTTTGGCAGATTTCGTCTGTCATATATTATTGAAATACAACTTGAATTCTTACAAATTATCCGCTTGACCCGCTCTACTCCTGAAAAAGAAAAGAGAAAATTTAAAAAAGAAAAAAAGAAAAGAACAAAGAAGCAGCTGTAAAGAAGCATGTCATAAGTTATTTAGAGGATGCTATCACTTAGAACTATAACTGCAATTGTCGAAGTGAGTGCTGAGGATTAATTTGTACGTTAATCTGTTTCTTTTGAGACATTGGTTGCATTCCCACGATCTAAGCTGCCAAGTAAATTGTCCATCTTATTTTCATTTCAATGATTAAGCTAACATGTTGCTTAAATGCATTATAAACGAACACTAAGTTACTGCTTGGCTTATCATATCTATTTATTTATCGATAATCATGGTGATAATCATTTTTTTTTACTAGGCTCTGTGTCTTATTTTTTCATGTTTTCATGATTGGCAGTTGCATAATTTTTGTTGAAAATATGCATTTTGGACCTTTTAGGGTTTGATAATTCTTGTCCTTGTGTTATTGTTTTTCTTACCTATTTACTTATTTTTTCATACTTCATTTATTAGGATGAAGCTCAAGCCCTTGTTTCTAGGCTGCTGGATCAGTTGATGCGTAGTGATAAATACGGTGAACGTCGTGGTGCTGCATTTGGACTTGCTGGGGTGGTTAAAGGATTTGGGATTTCTTGCCTGAAGAAAAATGGAATCATAGTAGCATTACAAGAAGCTCTAGAAGACAGGTTAGGTCTATCACATGATTACTTGAAAACTGTGTTTACCATTTGCAAACGAGGCAATTAAGATTGAACTCATGACGGCCAAAGTGTAAACTTTGTGTGCTATCATCTCAAGGAAGCAGGTTGAGAGCTTACTAGTCACACTTTTAGATGGCTCATATTGCTCTAAAATTTATGCTTGAATATCTTATAGTATTTCATTTCGACCAAATGCTCCTTATTACGAGATCAATCTAATGGTTGTTACTTTTTTTGTAGTCGTATATTCATGTTTCTTTGCAACCACTGACGTTTGAATGCTTGATTGTAGTTCAATATTGAATCTACGCATTTATTTGTACTCTTGTTTAGTGTTTTCTTTTTGCTGATGAGATCATGAGAGTAAACGCTTTACTAGGAGAAAACTGGGGTGAGAAGAACTCTTGATGCATGAACATTGTACTTGCAGAGAAGTTGCCCTTCCTCTCTCCCTTCGCTAAAAAAGGGAAAAATAGAATGTAAATTATGTGTGCATATTTTTTTTTTTTTTGAGAAGAAACAAATGAAACTTGTATTAATAATTGTAATTAAAGAATGTACAGATCTTTTCACTAGAGATGAAAAGTAGGGACCCTTATCCTATATGTTTATTGGAAGCAACATAACCTTCCAACAACCCAACACACCTCTTTTCCTTTAATGGATGTAATCCCTACCCACATACATACAATTACCCCAGTTTTGTCCGAAATTTATAAGCCCTTAGCCCTAGGAGAAGCAAAAGCCCATGTGCTGGCCTTGAGCTTAATTTCTTCCCATAATTGTAACTCTGACTTAACCAAGTTGTGAAAAATCCTATTATTTCTCTCTAACCAAATGAGCCACAAAGTCGCATAAAAGCGATCAAGCCTAATCCTTTTTCCTCAGCCGAAAGGAAAGGAATATGACATAGAGTCAAAGCCTCCTTGATTTTTTGAGGAGCCAGAAACTTGTTACCAGAAAAGTTAAACCATTCCCTCCATATTCTTTTTGAGAAAGCACAATGAAGGAAAATGTGGTCTATGTTCTCTCCATCCTGTTTACAAAGCACACAACAATTGGGTGATAAGCACATAGTAGGAAGCTTGCGTTGCAACATGTTTGTTGTGTTAATACGCCTATGGGCCAGAATCCACCCAAATATTCTTACCTTGGATGGGACATACGCCTGCCAAATGTGGTCAGAGCTGGGAAGAGGTGGTATCTGTGGTGAGTCTATGAGACATGAGAAGTAAGATTTGCAAGAATATGACTTAGATGGGTCAGGGAGCCAAGTGATCCTATCTGATTCTGAAGAAAATGAGATATTTTGAAGTAAATCTAGAAGAGGTTTGATTTCTACAATCTCTCGACCTGTTAAAGCTCTAGGGAAATGAAAGTTCCAAGGGACATTTTGTGAAGGTGCGGGTGGTGAGCCTACAAGGAATGATGCAATTGGTTGATTGTGAAGAGTGGATAGTCGGTATAGGTATGGAAACATTGTAGCCAGTGTGGAGTTACTCACCCACCTGTCCTCCCAGAACCTGAACATCTGGCCATTCCCAACACTAAGTGCCATATGTGATGTGAACTGCGGTACCAATGAGGAAATAAACTTCCACGGACATCTGTATGTGGAAATCCCCCTTCTATTCGATCTTTCGAAACTTGGCCTCTCATGTCTGCTAGCAATAACATGAGCCCATAGAGAGTTCGGTTCCCTGATAAACCTCCAAATCCATTTACTGCATAAGACAACATTTCGAAGGGAGATGTTTCTGATACTCAGCCCCCCCTTCTCTATTGATCTTTGCACCACTTCCCATTTTACCAATTTGGAGACACCTTTGTCCTACTTGCCCCCCCAAAAGAAGCTTTTAATCTTTTTCTCAATCCAAGCTGCAATTGATGATGGGATCTTAAATATGGACATGTAATATGAGGGTAGTGCCATCAACACAGAGCGTACAAGTGCGAGCCGACCACCCTTGGAAAGGAAAGCCCGCTTCCAACCATGCAATTTTTTAGATATTTTTGCCATGACTGTACCCGAAACATATTGGATAGTTGATGACCTCCAAGGGGAAGACCAAGGTAATTCATAGGCCATACGCCAACTGAACAACCCACTTTATTTGCAAGATGGGAGAGGGAATCCTCATTCATGTGAATCCCCACCATTTGGCTTTTGAGAGATTTACCTTTAAGCCTAATATTTCACTAAAGCATTGAAGAACCCTTATAGCATTGAGTACATTCTCTTCGTCCCCCTTCAAAAAGAACAGTGTATCATCTGCGTATTGCAAATGAGAGATCTCAATCTTGTCCTTTTCCACCACAAAACCGTGGACCAACGAGTATTGTCTCGCACGAGACGTCAACCGGCTTAGGCCATCGGTGACAATAGTGAACAAGAAAGGAGACAGTGAATCCCCCTATCTGAGCCTGCATTGAACTTTTCCCTCGGCCTGCCATTAATGACAATTGAGTAGGTGACAGAGGAGATACATCCATTCATCAATGATATCCATCTGCTTCCGAAACCGTTCATTCTCATCACAAATGACATGAAGCTCCAATCTACTAAATCGTGGGCCTTGGCAAAGTCCAGTTTAAGTACCACCCCCTTCTGTTTTCTTGACCTATACTCTTCCACCGCCTCATTAGCAATCAGAATTGCGTCAAGAATCTGCCTCCCCTCAATGAAGACGGACTGGTATGGCTCAATAGTTTTGTGAAGAACAACTCTCAATCTCAAAGCCAAGACCTTGGAAATAATCTCGTACAAACTAGTGGTTAGGATAATAGGACGAAAGTCTCCTTAAGACTCCAAGAATTGGACTTCTTGGGGACTAGGCAAATATATGTCTCTTTGGTTTGATTATTAATTATGCCATTCTAGTAGAATTCATCGAACACTTTCATTAGTTCATCCTTTACCAAATCCCATGATTTCTGAAAGATTGCCATAGAGAAACCATCTGGGCCAGGAGCCTTGTTCCCATCACCACTAAACGCCGCCCCCTTGACTTCATCCATATCAAATGGTCGTTCTAACCATCTACTATCAGCTACAAACAAAGCATCCCACTCAAGGCCCTCAATCTCCTAGTAGACCTTCTTCTCATTCGAGAAGATATTCTTGAAATATTTGACAGCTTTATTAACCACCTATTGCTCATTCTCCACAAGGTGCCCGTCCTCCAATTCTATCTTCGAGATTACGCTTTTGTTTCGTCGTCCGTTTAGTAACCTGTGGAAGAATTTAGTATTAGCGTCTCATTCCTGTAGCCATTTAATCTTCGCCTTCTAAAGAGCCATTCTATCTTTTCTCAAACACAATTCAGCCAGCTCTGCCTTGTAAATCTTTCTGAAGGTCTCCATTTCTGGATTCCACTGATCACCCTCTTCTATTTTATCAAGATCCCCAATCAGTTCTTCAAGTTCCATCTTCTTCCTTGTTGTATGGCCGAAAGCCTTCTTGTCCATTTCCTTAAGAAACCCTTTTATTTTTTTGAGTTTGATCATGAGCTTGTGACCGTCTCTTCCATATGTGTTAGAAGAAAGCCACCAAAGTTCTAGATTTCTTCTAAAATCCCTATGAGAGAGCCAGGCATTCTCGAAGTGAAATGGTGTTGGCCCCAATCTCACTTTTGTGGTATCAAGAAGGATAGGTCTATGGTTTGAGGTGTTTCTAGTCAAGACCTCTTGTCTATAGAAGGGAAAACAAAGAGCTCTAATAGAAGATCGGTAGTTTCAATTCCAAATTAATCTACTTTTCATGTTTTTTTGATTTTAGGATTTTCTATTTGTTGCTTACACTATCCAACACAACATTTGAGGAATTAGCACATTTTAAAAATATCCTATATACATAAAGTATTGTGTATTGGACCAAGATAATGTAAAGCACCAAGTGAGGTTAAAACTTTTATTTCTAATCAGGAAAGAGGATAAAACTATATTCTAATATGTTTGAGTCTAAATCAATCTCATGGTGCCTCTCATGATGGTTGCATACTCATTATGAGTCTAAGTCTACATTGCCTTATGTTTGAGGTGAAACCTTTTAATTTCTTATAAGAAAAGAGGATAAAACTTTATTCCCTTATGTTTGAGTTTAAGTCAATTTTTTGCTGTCTCTCATAATGGTTACATTTACATACCTAGCAATGAGGGTGAATTTACAATTTTACAATGAATGCATGTGTCCTTAATATGTAAAAAAGTGAGTAATGGATGCCAAAAAAAAGTGGTGCAACCTCTCAATCTTTGGAACTTGAATAAACCCAATGAGAAATTAGTAGGGATGTGCATGGGTCAGGCCGGGTCGAGTTTGACCATAAAACTCACTCAAACCGACTACTTCGAGTGACCCCTTTTTGTCACCCAAACCTGACCCATGGTAATTATATGTAATACATACCCCCGATCAGCCCAATTATCGGATCAGGTCAATTGGGTAGTCGAGTTTTAAACTTAGCTTCAAACCTCAAAAAACCCAACTCTAAAGTTTTGATTTGGCTCCAAAGGGATTTCCTTTTGAACCCATATATAAACACATGCTATAGTAAATTAATATTATTACGCATAATGAAACTTAGTTCATATCGAAAAATAATAAAAAATTAATAATTTTTTTTATTTTTTTGAAGAAACAAAAGAGTGTTGTATATATTGATAAAGACGTTTCAAAATAACTGTACATCGTGGCCAACCTTGGCCCACCCTAAGGTTGTACAAAATTTCTCCACCCTCTAAGCCAATCGCTTAGAGCGCAGCCCTTAGACAAGTTGCTATTACCGACCCAAAACAAAGCTAATAGATTGGATCTCTCCCAGACTAAAGCAACCGGGTGCGTTTCCTCATTGAACACCCTTGAATTCCTCTCCTTCCAAAGGGACCAGAGTATCGCCAAACACAGCAGCACGAAAAATTCATAATGTTGGAGCCTTAGAGGCCTCTTCTTTTGTGCTTTCTCTTATTTTATAGGAATAGTCTTATACTAGTATTCTAAACTCTGAGGTGTCAGACATATATCCCATACGCCATACCCATGCTGGCGTCATGAATTGTTGACACTGGCATCATGAATTGTTGGGGCTAAGTAAAGAGTTTGGGTAATATAGGGTAGGAAACTCTTTCTCCTCGTCATGTAGGATGTAGTTTGAATTTCATATATTAACACAATAGTTTGTTTTTAAAAGGGCGGGCCTTGTGCAACAGTTGAGATTGCTACATCGTAACTTGGAAGTCATGGGAAACAACCTGTCCAATATGGAGGTGAGGCTACATATATCAACCCTTCTCTAGACCCCGCAATGGTGGGAGTCTCGTGCACTAGGTATGCCCTAGTGCAATAGTTCTTCTTCTTCTTCTTCTTCTTTTTTTCCTAAAACTATAAAAATAGAAAAGATCCCACTTCACTCTAGGGGTGTGCATTGAATGTGCTGACCAACCAACCCCAACAACATCACTTATGTTTAGGTGGGTCTTACCATGAAGGTGCATAGTTAATAAAATACAATAGCTTTGTTGAAGTCTCTTGTACTTGCCCTCAACATGAGGGAAAATGAAATGAGGAAGGAGCTGGGTGGCAACCCCTCTTGTGAAAGGCAAGCCCCCCTCCCCCATCCTCATCTTCTCTACATTTTTCTCTTCTCTTCTTTAAGCTCCTCTAATTTTCCAGTTCTCCACAATTTCTTGGCTAGATTTGCAAAGTAAGTTTAAAAATTAGGACTCGCTCTTTATTAACACGAGTCAAACCTGGTCCAAAATCAATTCGGCCTGGGCTGTGGAAACCTTTACTGCACTCCACGAATTGTTGGACCCAATGCGGTAAGAATCCATTGTGTTTAACATACATGTGACCTACCTTCCAATGTAATCAACTATTGAATATTTGTGTCCAAGCAAAGCACCTAAAATGTATGTATCAACCTTCATATTTGAATCCCACTCTTGGAGAAGTCCTTAGATTTACAACTTTGAAGGGCATTGATAGATGCTAGGAAACTAGTAAGTTCCTCAATAATGTATTCTTGATATAAAAACAAAATAGCATTGGACAGAGTCACAGAGAAATTGTGGTTTGTTATTTAGAACCATAAAACACAACGTTTCTATTAGAGGACTGGCTTATGACTAATTTTCATCCTCCTTTACCTTCTACATGCCGAGGATTGAGTTTGTACCATAAATTAATCACAAGCAGTAAATGCCTATTGGTGAAGATTCTCATATTAATGATATGGGGAACAATTAAAGATCCATTAACAGGTTAATGTCTCATTTGGGTGCAACTAGGAATTGTTTTAGTTAACATCATTTAAGAAAGAAGAGCAAAACTACATGAGGATTATCCTCTGTTAAGAGGCTCGTTATACATCAAGGAGATGAACAGAGGGAATACCAACTATTACACAAACTATTTAGATTTGACAAATGTTACAATGATAGCTACTTGTAAGCCAACTACTGGAAAGTGTGCTACATTATCTTTTATCTTGTTCTTGCTTAAAAAACAAATTTTATATTACATGCTTTGAATATTTATGTGGTTTTATGATGTGCAGACCTCTTTTCTGAGTAGTGTTTATATTATTATATCTCTTGGATTGCAGGAACTCTGCAAAAGCTCGTGAAGGATCCGTACTGGCATTTGAGTGCCTTTGTGAGAAGCTTGGTAGATTGTTTGAACCGTACGTAGAAATATTTCAATGTTTTCAATGGTATTTCCTTACGGAAAATTTTGTTACAGATCTGATTCCCTTTTATTTTATTTTTTGGCTCAGGTATGTAATTCAGATGTTGTCCTTGCTTTTGGCGTCTTTCTCTGATCCAGTTGTTGCTGTTCGTGATGCCGCTGAATGTGCAGCTCGTGCAATGATGTCTCAACTTAGTGGTCCTGGTGTCAAGCTTATTCTACCTTCACTCCTTAAGGTTCATGCTTATCCTTTGTGGTTTGATTCAATATTTTATGTTCTTGGAAGAGTAGCCTTAAGGGGTCCAATTCCCCTGCGCTTATTGGCTGGGATGTCTCTAAATATATCCCGTCTTGTATGCTTTACTGTCAAGATGGATGCAATCTGATATCTGTGGTGCAATCCACCTGGCATGGATTTGTGTATGTCGAACTATGTACACATTACACTTACTTTTTATTTGACCAAAGGTGATCAAAGAAATGCTGTTAAGGTTCTAATCACAATCCCCTTCCTTCTTTACTATACTACTATGCAAATTATTATAGTGGAGAAGAAGATGATAACGATTGGTATTAAGAGCTGTGTCAGCAATGTATTAATTTCACATATGTAAGTGATCCTATATTGGTGGAAGAGATACTGGAAGCATAAGCATAGCAAAACAAAGTTGATTTTCAGTATCCACATGCGTCCAACTTTTGATCATGATTGCTACACGATCAGAGTTAGGATTCTTACTAGATCTAATTGATTTAGTCAATTGGTTAATTTTGGCAGAAGATAAGCACTGCTAGGTGTCAAAGTTCTATCTTTCTCTGCCTTGATTGAATTTTTTGCGGAATGAAATCAAGACATTTAGATGGATGAGGTCCCTTGCTCAAGAACCAAAAGACTAAATAGAAATATTAAAAATGTCCATGGACTTGCTTTTGTTTGCTATTAGAAATAAAATCTCTAAAGCAAGGCTCTGAACTCCTCACAGCACTTGCACATGAAAACGTTTTACTTCCTCTGGGGGAAAAATAGTGGCCATCACCCAGACCTTTCTTTTTATATTTGTTCCCTATTCTTTCCTAAATACTCTCCTTCACAATTATAATAGGACTTGGAGTTCAGTTGGCTGGTTATTTAGAGTCCAAAGGTGTTCATGATATGTTTCAACCTTATTAAGAGACTAATTGCCCTTCTAAGTCAAGTCCAACGGTCATAAACCCAACTTAAAAGTCCATATTTCCTCATAATTTTATTGAAACCTGTACTAAAAGTTAAATCATTAAATGTTGAGTACAAAGGAAAATTCTGAAATCTAATGATTTGGATGAGATGACCCCAAGAAATCCTTTCTTGACTTCAGAATTTCATATCAGGTTCACTTTCCCTATTTTTCAGAAATTTGGCAAAATGAGTATTCTGCTCTTTTGTTGCAAAACTCATGAGTCCTCCAAATTATAGAATTCTGTTAAAACTCGTGAGTTCTCCAAATTATAGAATTCCTCTTTATAAGTGTTATTCCTACTTATATTCACCTTGGTCATGCATAACATTAATTCGATGATGAAATGAGTAAAACGTTCCCTGAGTCAAGATATTACATGGCCATTTTGGTCCTACTTTATTTCCTGTTGACCTCCTTTTGTATTTGGTGTCTGCGTTTTAGGAAATACATATTGCCACACTCTAGGTCCCTAGTTTCTGTGCTAACTGCAATGCATATATAGCATCTTGAGATAAAAGACATCAGCTCTATTTTCACACATTGGAGGCTCTGGATTGGAATGTCTCATTCTTTTCTACTTTCTTCTTCTTTCCCAGGGGCTGGAGGATAAAGCTTGGCGAACTAAGCAAAGTAGTGTGCAATTACTTGGTGCTATGGCCTACTGCGCTCCTCAGCAACTGTCTCAATGCCTCCCCTTAGTTGTGCCAAAACTCACAGAAGTATACCTGAAGTGAAAACTTTTTCTTTTCTATTTATAGCTATTGATCGTATCATCTTATAGTAATCTTAACTATTGTTCTTATATGAAACTCGTTGTTTTATATTGCAGGTGCTAACAGATCCTCATCCAAAAGTCCAGTCAGCTGGACAATTGGCACTCCAGCAGGTGATTGTTTATGTGAAACTAATAAGATAAATGACTTGAGACAACTGCAAAGTCTTGTCTAATTGCTATGGCCCAGTGAATAAATAATGAATAAATTCTGCACATTCACACGTAAAAATATACATACATGTGTATGTGTGTGTGTGCGTGTATGTGTGCGTTTCTGTATATATAATAACATTAGCCCTTGTGTAGGAAGCAGATTCATGTCGCTGATCCCATGTAATTGGGAAAAAGACATTGTTGAGTGGATTTAAGCGTATATGTATATATTCCTTTGCAGAATTAGTAATGATGTTTATGTTATTTTCTTGTGTATAATGGATGGCTGCTGTTTTTAGGTTGGAAGTGTCATAAAGAATCCAGAAATTTCTTCCCTTGTTCCTACCCTTTTGATGGCTCTTGCAGACCCCAATGACTATACGAAACACTCTCTTGATATCCTCCTTCAAGTAAGAATCCTGGCATAGCATTGCATCTATTGTTCTCCCTTTATTATTATTTGCCTCTTATTCGCTTTAATTGGTTGCAGACAACCTTTGTCAACTCAATTGATGCACCATCCCTGGCACTGTTGGTGCCAATAGTCCACAGGGGCTTGAGGGAAAGAAGTGCTGAAACTAAGAAGAAGGCGGCCCAGATAGTTGGAAATATGTGCTCATTAGTGACAGAGCCGAAGGACATGATTCCTTACATAGCGTTGCTCCTTCCTGAAGTGAAAAAGGTATCTTCTTTTATTTTCTGAATGTATTGGAAGCTTTAGTTCTTGTACTACTTGTAATGCAATGTTTGCATTTTCATGCTCATGTCTATTTGTTCTTCTATGATAGGTCCTTGTGGATCCAATTCCAGAAGTTCGGTCTGTTGCTGCTCGTGCTCTTGGATCTCTTATCAAAGGAATGGGAGAAGAAAACTTCCCTGATCTCGTTCCATGGTTGCTTGATACACTTAAGTCTGATAACAGTAATGTTGAGCGCTCTGGAGCTGCTCAAGGACTGAGTGAGGTAGACAAAATTTATCCCTGCTGTTGAGGAATTGTCTCCAATTTGATATTATGAAGTTTATTTGGTTTAATGTTAATGCTTATTTCCATTAAGTATTATTGAAATGATGTTCAGTGATAGTATTTTCTCCCCCTTTGTACTTATTCTTATTTCTAAAATGCTAATATTATTGAGCTGCTTTTTGAAATCATCATGGGTGATAAGTATGTCTTCAAAATGAAGACCACTTGTTGAGGGAAGTAGCCTACGGCCTGTTGTTCACTATATTGCATATCCATATGATATCAGACTGTGGTTTGAAGATCATTTTGACAATAGTTTATGCTCATGAAACATAGTAAATTGTTGTTAAGATGAGTTTGGTTGATTCCTTTCCATAGGAAATTGACTAATGTTTATCTAGTCATTAACAGCATTTTGAAGCATTTTTGGAACTACATCATCTATATGCTCATGTGACAGATCTTGCCTTAAAATTGAATTTCAGTATTCTTGATAAACAATTAAGATGCAGGAGAAGTGTAACTAAGTTATCCATTAGTCACTAAATTAGAGCTAGAGAACTGTGTGAGAAAAGTTGGGCAGCTTTTGTATTTCAGTAATGTTATTGACGCATAGAATAAACTTTTAGTTAATCATTGTGCCTTATCCTGCTAGAAATTTTATTGGCCAACATATCTTACTTTCAGCTGTTACTCTGCCTTTCGACTTGTATTCATTGAATTTCCTTTCCAGGTCTTAGCTGCTCTTGGTAAGGAGTATTTTGAGCACACACTTCCAGAAATTATCCGGAACTGTTCTCATCAAAGGGCATCTGTACGTGATGGGTATTTAACCATTTTTAAGGTAGGACGTAGAATTCTCTTATGATTTTATTCATTGGATGGTTTTTCCTCATTGGTTTAGCATTGTTTATTGTTGGCTTACAATAAAAATGGGTGCAGTATTTGCCAAGATCACTGGGTATCATCTTCCAGAACTATTTGCAGCAAGTCTTACCTGCTATTTTAGATGGTAAGTACACTAACTTCCATGTGGCCACTACCTTGTCCCTTGTTATATTACTTTCTTGGTTAGTTATTATCTGATGACCTCACAGGACTTGCTGATGAGAATGAATCCGTACGTGATGCGGCACTCAGTGCGGGACATGTCCTGGTGGAGCACTATGCCACAACGTCTGTGAATGATTTCTGAGCCTCATAGAGTTTCCTTTGACCAAGTATTCTCTTTTGATTAAGTCCTGATATTCCTCTTTGTAATCTCTTTTTTCTTGGAATCAGATCTCTGCCTCTACTTCTACCAGCAGTTGAGGATGGTATTTTCAATGACAACTGGCGTATTCGGCAGAGTTCTGTTGAACTTCTGGGTGACCTTCTGTTCAAGGTAGCTCATGTGCCAATAGTGTTTTTGAGATCCCTTTCTGTATCTAATGTCTGAAGCAATCCTTTTGTGCACTCAGGTTGCAGGTACATCTGGAAAAGCAATTCTTGAAGGCGGCAGTGATGATGAAGGTGCAAGTACTGAAGCACATGGTCGTGCTATCATTGAGGTACTAGGTAGGGAGAAGCGCAATGAAGTCCTTGCTGCTGTATATATGGTTCGTACTGATGTAAGCATATCCGTAAGACAGGTAATGTTATTGTTTTCCTGTTCATTTCCATTTTTTTATTTTTGTTTTTTTTAAGTGTTATAAAAAATCATAGTATGCTGCTTTTTTATTCTGCTTGACTATGAAGAACACTCTGTGAGCTGTGACTGAATGGTGCCAATATTTGTTCTTAACTTGATTTTATTTATTCAGGCTGCTTTACATGTCTGGAAGACTGTAGTTGCAAATACTCCAAAAACTCTGAAGGAAATAATGCCAGTTTTGATGAATACACTGATAACTTCTCTGGCATCATCTTCTCCTGAAAGACGGCAGGTTTGTTGTCTTTAAGTTTTTATGGTTCCTGCCTGATTTTCTACTCAGCTATACCATCTATTAAGGAAATTAATTGTCAATGATGCTTTGTCCATCCTTTTTTCTCATATTTTACCAATAATCATAATTGATACCAACTTCATTCTAATAGTATTCTCACAGTGATTAATGTATTATTAGGTTGGATATTATATTTTTATATATAGATGATGTGGATTAAGTAATGTGCAATCGTGCATTTCCTAGTTCAAATTCTAAAGCATCTACTTTTGTTTTTTTATGGTATCAGGTTGCAGGACGTGCACTGGGTGAGCTTGTTAGGAAGCTTGGAGAAAGAGTTCTTCCATTAATTATTCCAATCTTGTCGCAAGGGCTAACGGATCCTAATCCTAGCAGAAGACAAGTGAGATTTTTTTTTTTTCATGAATGATTATAATATGGTTTTCCAAAAATGTGAATATTTGCTTTTTCATTCTTATAGCCCAATAAAAACTGTTTAGGATGGTCAGGGCGTAAACATGATTTCACATTTTGCAAACTACCTGACCAGATATCATTTTACTAGTGACTCTTAAGAGAGCTTCCTCCATTGGAAGATGTGAAACTTGACACTAAAGAAAAGTGGGACATCAACAAAATCGTGATATTACCAATCATCCAATATCTTCTTTTTTCTGTTTCTCTTTTATGAATGAGAGTATGTGCCACAATCTGTTACCTTATTTATAGTTGTTAGTGATAGTTTGACATGCATTTTTGAAACCACTAGACCTAAAAGCTACAGCAATGAGGTAGTGATCAAACAGTGTAGATCAAACTATCACAGTATCACTAACACGCTCCCTCACGTACAGGCCCACCCTTGATGTGGAGAAACAGAACATGTTAATGCTAATAAAGAGACTTGAACTCAAACCTCTTGCAAAATCTGAACTCTAATGCCAAGTTAGAGTTCAATACCTTGAAGATGAAGCTCGAGATGAATTAGGAGTTTGGGAGAACTCCTCCTTCCTAGTATCCCTGTGGGTTAGTACAAGTAAACTGTCAAAGGGTTTTGGATTGGGTGAATGGTTAAGGGGATGGGAATCTATAATTCAATGTATATGATTATAGAATCAAGGACTTCTTGTCCTTGAAACAACCTAGGTTGGTTCATACTATTGATTTTATTAATATGTATACTATTTCTTGTCAAAAAAAAAAAAGAAAAAGAAAAAAAAAAGATGAGGGAAAAAGGGAGGGAGGGTAGGTACTGTGGACAGTAACAATCCGCTTCTAATTCTATTTACTACACAATGTAAAAGGTCCAAATAACCCCCATATGCCTAAATACAAGTACCATATATGTAAATAGACCCAAAACACATAAATAAAGATAATCAAGCTATTCTAATCTTTCTCCAACAATAGTTCTGTTCTTCTGGATGTTTGGCTAACATGTGTACAAGTTGTGCAGTATGTGCTCAAGTTTTCTACTCCAGATATCTTTGTTTCTGTGTATCTTAAAGTAAATGTACAGAATGACAATATACAATTAGACATACATACATAAACACATAAATATCCTTGCTTTTGGATTATAGATGGCCCCAAACCCAATTCACTATGTTTCTCTTATGATTGATGGTTTTGGTCAACCAGGCCATGGCAGCTGTATGGATTTACTTTTCCTTGAAGAAAAGTTTGCTAAGGAACTGCTAACTTCTCAAAAAAGAATGCCTCAACTGGATAAATTCACTTATTTCACATAGAACTGAAGTTCGGAACGGAACTATACAGTAGGGTGTAACGGATATGAGACCGAAAAGAGCTTCGAATTGGCTGGGGGCATGCTATCTTTCTGTATGTACATGTTTTAAAGTATTTCATGACTCTTAAAAACCATTTTCACAATTGACTGGCAGGGAGTATGCATTGGTCTCAGTGAAGTGATGGCTAGTGCTGGTAAGGGCCAATTGTTAAATTTCATGGACAAGCTGATCCCTACAATTCGATTAGCCCTTTGTGACAGGTTTTTTGTCCTTCCTTCTTATTTCAGACATATATTCTTTTCCTTTTCTCTTAACTATTTGTTGAGTTTATTACTATTTCTTATGTGTAAAATTATAAATGTTTTCTAATATGTTTTGTGTTTCTATTAACAGCATGCCAGAGGTTCGTGAGTCTGCTGGCTTAGCATTTAGTACACTTTACAAGGTGCTATTTGTTTTCCTTTTCTCTCGAACGGTTCAATTTAATTTGCCTAGCTTTGAGTATGGATCTTAATGAACTCTAATAATGTAGAGTGCGGGAATGCAAGCAATTGATGAAATAGTTCCAACACTTTTGCATGCTTTGGAAGATGATGAAACCTCTGATACTGCTCTTGATGGACTCAAACAAATTCTAAGGTAGCTTTGTCATGGAACTCATTGTTTAGTTCAGGTCATTTGCATCGCTTATTGACTGTACACTGCAAAAATTTGGCTAGTTTTAAAATTACTTCACTGTCAATTTAGTGTTAGGACCACAGCTGTTTTGCCTCATATTCTGCCCAAGCTGGTCCATCGCCCTCTTTCGTAAGTGATTTTCTACTCAACTATGCACTTGACTGAACTGTATAAGGTGAAGTGTACCATTTTCTGATGGCTTTTATAACTTGTCTAGTGCCTTTAACGTGCATGCATTGGGAGCCTTAGCAGAAGTTGCAGGACCAGGCCTTAACTTCCACCTCGGGGTCATTCTTCCAGCATTAGTGGATGCAATGGATGACAATGACACAGTAAGATGGCTGTAATTTACACATTTCAATTGATATGGTCATGTGTTGTATGTATAATTGGATAACCATGGATTGCAAGCTGTGTATTTTAACTTCCCATTAGATCACAATTGATGGTCAGAAATTGAGTGTTTTGAGTGTTGTCGGGACATCGCCTAGGCCAGCACCTAGGGAATTAATAAGGTAAGCAGTAGGGAGGTCTTTAAAGCATTTAAATTGTTTCTTATCAAAAAACAAAAATAAATAAATAAATAAAATAAAATGTTCGGGCTTATTTGAAATTTCTTCCAAAGCTTACTGCAAATTAAAATAAGTTTTTGAAGAGGTATGAAAGGAACTTGGTCCTTTCATTCCTTGGCATGTTTCTTCTTTTCAAACCTAAATCCAAAAATATAACTTTAGTTTTAAATTTTTCTTTCTTGGCTTTTTGATAACTTTTTGCCACTAAAATGTTTAAAACAAACTTAAAAGGATGTATTTTGAAGTTTGAAAATTATGTCGATTTTGTCTAACTTTGGTTGAGTTTTTTTAAACTTTTACATTTAATTTGTGATTTGTTGACTGAAAAAAACTTGCTGAAAGTTCAGACATGTTCAAAAAATTTCATTCCATGTACGAAATAGCAATAGGTAATGGCTTAGTTAAAATTTGAATTAACAAATGTAGAAGAATGAATGTAGCATAAATAAAATTCTATTCATAGGCCATGGATCTGATTCATATTGTGCATTAGTTTTTACCGAGTCTTAGAAATGCATGGTCAATGTAACTTCGGTCACTTAAAAATTGGGGAAGTCCACTTTTTCGCAGTCTCATTGAAACAATTCTACAATTTTGAGAAATATGAAGAATTTTATTCAAATGTTGGAAAGATCCATGTTTCTTTCAAGATATGCTAAAATATAGTTAGAACATATGAAATTATGAAGTATAATGGTTGAACGTAAATTTATAATATTTGATGCACATCGTATGAGTAACAAGCTATTATATGACTTTTGTTTTTGACATATAATAGGATATTTCTAGGGTGATTAACACAGTTGATCAATTGTTGTTCTTTTCTTTTCTTTCTTTTTAAGGTAATATTAGAGTTATTAAAATTTTATTTTCTTTCTTGCTTTAGAATCTTGATTTTTCTGCTGATTAAATATGAGATTGAGCTTTAATCTTATATTTTGGTATTCTTTAGGAACATCTTTTAACAAACATTGAAGTTATCATTGATTTTCTCTGTTAAATCTCTACACTTAAAAGTTGGAAAAAAAATGGAGGATTTTGAATTTTGAAAATTGATATGATTTTTTTGCTTAATTTCAGGGGAATTTTCATTCTTTATCATTTTATATTAAAATTTTAATTCGATTATAAAGAATTTGATGAAAACTCTGAGAACATCAGGGAATTTTCATTTCATGCGTAGATGTCTATAATATGAAAAAGCAACTAGTATCAAGATTTTATGTCATTGACACTGGTAAGGTACAGAGTGCAAGAGAAAGCAACTGAAAGGCATATGTTTATGGATTACATACTACATAGATTAAAGTGTTGTTAATTCCAACTAATGTATGGTACTATGTGGAACTTTGGAATACTATATTCTTTTATTTATAAATTGACTTCGTTCATGGAACAAAAACATTATGCTTTTTGTTACATTTCACATTTTTAGAGAAGCCTATGCGCTTGCCTAGGTGGATATTCTGGAAATCTCTTAAAGAACTTACTTGTTTGAAATGTTTGTACCATATACAAAAGGATGGGGAGGGCTTAATCTAGTACTCTAGTAGAGGTTTCTGTTCACATTGACTTCTTGGTATAATATAAAGGTACACCAAAACAATAAACAAAAATGGGTATCTAGTGATAAGCGTGTCATTATTTTACTAGATTAATTATTCAGAAAATACTTACTGATTTTCAATTCAATATTTGCCACATTTTTAAAATTAGGATGTCCGAGACTTGGCCAAGAAGGCTGCAGAGACAGTCGTTCTGGTCATTGATGAGGAAGGGATTGACTCTTTAATTTCAGAGCTTCTTAAAGGTGCTGGTGATAGCAAGGTGTGCAATTATTT
The DNA here is from genome assembly GCA_035771175.1 of Paratinospora sagittata. Lineage (NCBI taxonomy): Eukaryota > Viridiplantae > Streptophyta > Magnoliopsida > Ranunculales > Menispermaceae > Paratinospora > Paratinospora sagittata. The sequence goes on along the minus strand of CM069613.1, from coordinate 29,747,656 downwards.
GGTGCCTTCTCATTCTACAATGTTCATTAATTTTGCTTGTCCCTTATCCTTCTAAGTTTTGGTTCTGTGATTTCATTTTGTTCTCTTTTTTTTTTTCACAGGCTTCTGTCAGAAGAGGTTCTTCATATCTAATAGGATATTTCTTCAGAAACAGCAAATTATATCTGGTTGATGAAGTCCCAAATACGGTCACAACCCTGATTATCTTGCTAAGTGATTCAGATCCATCTACTGTTGAGGTAAGTTTAGCTTAATTTGGTTTAAAATTGCTTTCTATATATATATAGAGACACAGATATATTAGCAGAAACAAGGATATATTATATTAATTTACTTATCTGTCAGCATACATATTTAGGGAGAGCACCAGAGGTGCTGTATATACAGCCAGCAATACGACTACAACCACTAACAACTGACCTAGAACGACACTAGACCTACCAAAAAAATCAGCGAGACTAGCAAAGACAATTTGACCAACTTAGGACCCAATCAGATAATGAGAAACCTTTGACTATGGAAGAGGCAAAAACCCAAGTACTTGCCATATATCTAATCTCCTCCCACACTTGATCCTCCTCCTTGGACACATTATTTAAAACTCTGTTATTTCGCTTCAGCCAAAGGGACCATAGTGTAGCAAAGAATGCGATTCAACACACTTCCTTCTCTAAACATGACAGGTGTATTAAAAACTGCTTTCTATATTCTCTTTGTAATCTTTTCTTCCTTTTCCACAGGTTGCTTGGGAAGCTTTATCGCGGGTTATTGGTTCAGTTCCCAAGGAAGTACTCCCAACTTTCATAAAAATAGTCCGTGATGCTGTATCTACATCTAGAGATAAGGAACGTAGAAAAAGAAAGGTAAAGTGATTCTGACTTTAGTTTTTGAAACTTTTAGATACCAAACATTGCTACGGTTGGCTTTCCTGTTTCCATTGATTCAAAAATTTTGAGAAGAAAACATGTTTGTTGTCCCACAGGGAGGACCAGTTGTCATACCAGGATTCTGCCTTCGAAAAGCTCTGCAACCATTACTTCCGATCTTTCTCCAGGTATTCCTAAAATGTCCACCAAGATATGATTTGTGAAGTAAAATTTTAAGTTGATATCCCTATTTATTTATTTATTTTTATTTTTATTTTTTGTAACTCTATCCTTTAGGGTAATATATCTAATGAATCAATACCTGGTAAGGTAATCCATTGCGTATGACTGTATGTCAGAATCAGACAATTGACAATTCCTTATTTATAAGTAAAAGTTCGTATATTGTTGAAGCAAGGTGTGTGTTCATCAATGAAATATTCTTGTTCTTTGTGTAGCTACTAAATAGTTATAGTTCTAATAATAACAATTATTATTCTTTATTATTATTTTTAATATTGTTTTTGGTTTGATTAGTAACTAATTTCATTACTTGGAAATTTTCAATTTCGTGTCCTTGAATGTGCATATTTATGTTTTATTTTTATTTATTTTTTGAGAAGAAACAAAACGATATATTAATATATAGAAGCAAAGAAATGGTACAAACATATAGAGCACAAGACATGCTCAGGGGAAAAAAAGCAGCAGCCACAAGAGCCATAAGACACATATCACCCAACGCAACACAGTAATGACAAACATCAAAGCAGCAAGAACGTCAAAACATCAAGGCATCCCAACTCCTATACCAATCAGCAAAAGAAAAACCAGTTCCCAGCTTTGAGGAACTAATCCATTTAGCAGCATCAATTTTAGACATCTCCATAACCTCTACGGCATCTCTGCAACCATGCCGAAAAATTCGATTGTGCCTCTCGCCCCAAATAGACCACAAGACCACAATAGAGACAGTACAACCAATACACTTACTTCTTCCAGTGAAACCAGCAACATGATTAAACGTAAAACAATTAACTCATGAAGAAGGTGGAACAAACAATTAACATGATTAAATTTATGCTTTATTATCAACATGATTTATTGCTGACACTGCTACCAGCCTACTGCGTGGATCCTTCTAGTACTTGCTGGTATTTTTACATCTACGAAAATGTTTTCTATTGATTTTTTAAATTATTCGTTGGGATAATTCATAAAACTCCCTTGAGGTTTCAGTAATTATCAAAATACTCCCTCTACTCTGGGAGATGTCATTAACCTCTCATGCAATAGTTAAGAAGACACATATTACCCTTATAAGTTAGAATTATAAACAACAAGAGTACCTTTTAAATTTAGTAATTATATTAATATTTTGAATTACACATGAAAGTTGAAGCTAATGGAGAAAACCTAAAGCTCACGGCATTAATTATCAACTCATTTTATTTTGATAAAAAGCACCGAGTAATTTTATTTATTCAAGCTTGATTCACCACCTCAAAAGCTGTAGGTTGTTTCCGGCTTAAAGTAATTCATGTTTGAGGGTAGTAATCCCATGCAGTATACGCTTGTGCTTTCAGGGTCTGATAAGTGGCTCGGCAGAACTAAGGGAGCAAGCAGCACAAGGTTTAGGAGAACTAATTGAAGTAACTAGTGAGCAAGCACTGAAGGAGTTTGTGGTTCCCATAACAGGGTATGTATCAGTATCAATGAAGTGGATAATGATGGTCCTGTAGCTTCCATGCAAGTTATGGAAACTACTAAATTGCATATTCTGAAAGCTCCCATATTTTCATTTGTTTCATACACAAGTTTCTGGCATGATTTCATGATTTTCGACCTTTATTCTGGAATGTATGATAAATTGGACAAAGACGATTAAATAGTGACTACTGGACATATCTTGGTCACCAGTGGTTCCCTGAAATTAGGACATTATAAGATGAAAGTTTACTTCCAAAAGTGTATCATGATTTTGTCTTCTTTTCTGCAATTTGGTTCTTATTGATTTATTGGCTTTACTACAGGCCTCTCATTCGAATAATTGGAGATCGATTCCCTTGGCAAGTAAAGAGTGCCATTTTATCAACTTTAAGCATCATCATAAGGAAGGGTGGAATAGCACTGAAGCCTTTTCTTCCCCAGCTTCAGACAACATTTATTAAGTGCCTACAAGATAATGCAAGGTTTGTTTCTGTTGTTTTATTTCAATTGTATTTAGCTTATTATCATGATAGTCTTATCTTGGAAAGTTCCTTGTCAGATAGATCTCCTCATGATTCATGACTATGAAAATAATCAGAAGAAGAAGAAGAGTACTTTAGTTATGAAAAATTAAGTTTTTCTTGGTTTTGGTCGTTTAGTTGATAAGAATTAGAAATAAGATGAGCAACAAGGGTTGGGTCCCTTTACACCCCTTAAAAAGTGTAATTCGCATTATGCCCTTAAAAACCATTGTTCACCTATTATGGAAAAGACCTTGATTCTGTTTGCCATTCTATCTATCAATATCTATCTTTGATTGGAAAAAAAGAACTCATTTGAAACTTTAAATTAAAATCTTTCAAGTATAAAAGCAGGCAAGCACAAAGAAACAACAATGTAATGTTGGAACTCTTATTAATAAACAAGATTTTTCAAATAGATTATGTACTATGTTATTAAAAAAATTAAAGAAATAAAAAATCAAGTAAAACAAACCAAAGACATCCTATCAAAACTGTTAAGAAATAAAATAATAAAGAAACACAGAGATGTAACGTGGTTCGGCTCTAAGGCCTACGTCCACGGGAGAAGAGAAAGATATTTTCTTATTCTTGTGTAATGTCTTAATGGAGGGACTCCATATATATAGACATACAGGGCTATGTAGTTATAGCTATAATTACAATTTTAGTAACTGCTATATTCCTTAAAGGAAATAAATCCTTAAAGGAAATAAATCTGTATAGGAAATAAATCTGTACAGGAAACAAATCTCAACACTCCCCCTCAAGCTGGTGCATAAAGGTTTACCATTCCCAGCTTGAACACATTTGCTTGAAATGCAGTATGATTTAACCTTTAGTGAGCATATCGGCGAGCTGATTATTGGTAGACACATATGGAGTACTGATCAACCCACTATCAAGCTTCTCTTTAATAAAGTGTCTATCAATCTCTATATGCTTAGTTCGATCATGTTGAACTGGGTTATGGGCAATGCTAATTGTAGATCTATTGTCACAATAGAGTCTCATAGGGCCATCCCAGTGTATCTTCAAATCTGTCAAAATTATCTGCAACCATAATAGCTCACAAACCCCTTGTGCCATTGCTCGGAATTCTGCTTCAGCACTAGATCTGGCCACTACATTCTGTTTTTTACTTCGCCATGTCACCAAATTCCCACCAAGAAACGTACAATATCCAGTAGTTGATCTTCTGTCAACTACTGAACCAACATAGTCTGAATCAGTATATGCTTCAAGAACCATTCCCGTGTGTCGTTTAAATAAGATGCCCTGTCCTGGAGTCCCTTTAAGATACTGTAGAACGCGATTAGCTGCTTGCAAATGAATATCTTTAGGATTGTGCATGAACTGACTTATTACACTCATTGCATATGCAATATCAGGTCTTGTGTGAGAGAGATAGATGAGTCTTCCTACTAGTCTTTGATACATCTCTTTATTAACAGTCAGCGCTTCTTCAGCTTCTCCAAGCTTGTGATTAAGATCAATAGGAGTATTCATTGGTTTGCATGCTAGCTTCGCTGTTTCTTTAAGAAGGTCTGTAATGTACTTCTGTTGAGAGATAAAGATTCCCTGTTTAGAGTGTGCCACTTCAATCCCTAGGAAGTATTTCAATCTCCCTAATTCTTTGATCTCAAATTCCTCGGTCAAACACCGCTTCAAATTTTGTCTCTCATTCTCATTGTTTCCTGTCATGATGATGTCATCAACATATACTAATAGAGTTGTAACTCCCCCTGAAGTCGAGTGCTTAATAAACAGAGTGTGATCTCCTTGGCTTTGTTTATATCCCATACTTGTCATTACTTTGGCAAACCGACCAAACCATGCCCTCGGAGATTGTTTAAGTCCATATAGGGCCTTTTTTAATTTGCACACTTTATCAGTTGTGTCAAATCCTGGAGGCACTTCCATATAGATTTCTTCCTCTAAATCCCCATGTAAAACTGCATTTTTTACATCAAATTGTTGCAGATCCCAGTCATAATTAGCTGCCAATGACAAAAGAAGTCTCACGGTATTCATTTTTGCAACTGGAGCTAATGTCTCTTGATAGTCCACACCATATGTCTGAGTATATCCTTTGGCTACCAATCTTGCCTTGTAGCGCTCTAGGGACCCATCTGCTTTGTATTTTACTGTATAAACTCATTTGCATCCAACAAGTTTCTTTCCTGGAGGCAAATCTACCAACTCCCATGTTGTATTTTTCTCCAGGGCTTCCATTTCCACATTCATAGCTTGTTTCCAATTTGTATTAGATAAAGCCTCGGATAATGACGTAGGAGTCTGGATATTATTCAGGCTGGTAAGGAAACTCTTATGGGTTGGTGAGAACTTCTCAAAGGATACAACATGAGATAGTGGATACAAGGGATGTTTAGTGCATTCCCTTGTTCCCTTTCTAATGGCAATGGGAAGGTTATTGTCAGGTTCAGAGGCTAAAAAATCATTGTTAGTTTCAGGATCTAATGAAATTTGTAAGGAGGGTTCAGGATTTGTTACCTCATTCTCAGAGATTGGTTCAGATTCTTGAGCTTGCATCGGTTCAGGAGCTGCGGCTTTATTCCTTGGGTACACTTGTCCAGTCATCCGATCCTTAAGTTCGTGATTGGGTACAGGGGGTGTAGGAGATTCAGGTTTGGTTTGTTGGAGGGTAAAGGGGTCACAAAGGTCAAAAGGGTTATCAAGGGAGCTCCGATCCTTATCTTCCATGATGACATTCTCCCCCGGAAGAGGAGGAGCGGAAAAATAGGGCTCAGGTTCATAGAAAGTGACTGAGACAAAGAATTTCTTTGATGGCGGATGATAGCATTTATATCCGACAAAAACACACTTAAGAGCTCTAGGGTCCAACTTTCCCCTGTTGGGTTGGTGAACATGGACAAATGAAACACACCCAAATATTTTAGGTATAAGATTATTGGAGATTTTAAGCTTAGGATAAAATTGACGTAGCTTTTCCATAGGACTTTTGAAATCAAGGGTCCGGGATGGTAGACGATTAATAAGATGTGTTGCAGTAAGGACAGTTTCCCCCCAATAGGACTTAGGCATATTATTCTGAAATAAAAAAGCTCGAGTTGTATCAAGCAGATGACCGTTTTTTCTTTCAGCAACTCCATTTTGTTGTGGAGTGTGAACACAGGATGATTCATGAAGGATCCCCTCGGTTTGGAAGTAATTGGTCAATGTTTGATTAAAATAGTCTCTAGCATTGTCAGATCGAAATCTCTTGATTTTAGTACCAAACTAGGTGTGTATCATGTTATGAAAGGTAGGGAGAACAAAGCTCATATCGGATTTTTGTTTCAATAAGAATATCCACGAGACTCTAGTACAGTCATCAATGAATGACACAAACCATCGCGCTCCAGAAACATTAGGTATTGGAGAGGGACCCCAAATATCACTATGTATGAGATCAAAAGGATTTGAACTTCTGTCATTACTAAGTGGAAAAGAGATACGCTTGTGTTTCGCAAGTTCACAAACTTCACAATGAAAATCTTCCACATTTAGAGATTTAAACAAAGCAGGAAACATGATTTTAAGAGATCGAAAAGAAGGATGGCCAAGGCGGCGATGATGGAGTCATAGCTTTTCTTTATTGGAAAATTTGTGCTCAGAGAGAAATGAAATGGTACTCTGGATAGGTTGTACTGGTGTCTCAAGGTAATACAACCCGTCTTGTTCCTTAGCATGTCCAATCATCGTCCCCAAGTCCTGGTCTTGAAATGTACAGTAAGTAGGGAAGAAGGTTACATTACAACTCAGATCATGGGTCAGTTTCTTAATAGAGATAAGATTAGTAGATAGTTTAGGAACATGAAGAACATTTCTGAGTGTAAGGGTGGGGCTGATGTGAACATTACCTATACCAGCAACTGTAGTTAAGGATCCATCAGCTGTGGCTATTTTTCGACTACTAGGACATGGGTTGTAGGTATGAAATATATTGGGAGAATTGGTCATGTGATCAGTAGCACCAGAATCTATAACCCAAGAGTTGGCAAAAGATTTATCCGAGACGTTAAATCCAATAGAAATAGGAAAATTACCTGAATGGCCCAATGAGTTGGTACCTGAGGGTTTTCCAAGAGTGTCAAGTAGAGTTCTCAATCTCTTGATCTCAACCTGATTGAATCCGACTTGCTTAAGATAGTGCTCTTCAATTGATTGTACACTGGACATCTTTCTTTTGGCTCACGTACCGATAGAAGCAGCAATAACAATAACAATACCTGCTCAAATTCTTCAATAACAGCGATGAACGCCAAACAAGCCTCTCTTTGGTAGTTGCTGAAAATAAGAAAGAAGAAAGAGAAGACAGAAGAAAGAAAAGACGGAAGAAGGGAAGAGAGAGAAAACGGGAGAAAAAGAAAGAAAGGAAGAAGAAGGCGCAGTAGCAGCAAGGAACAACGGCGGGGTTATAAGGGTGCTGCAACAAAGTTCGGCGGAGGGGTTTTCCTGTGCAGCAGTAGTGGACGAGATTGATCTGGTAGTGAGCAGTGACGATGACGAGTGCAGACGATTTGCAGAGAGTGAAGATGACGATGACGATTGCAGACGATGAAAGATGAAGAAGACGATGCCAGAAGAAGACGAAGAAGATGTAAAGAAGAAGATGATGAAGACAATTCCAGCGATACCAGAAGAAGACGATACCAGAAGACGAAGAAGACGAAAACAGTTGCTGACGCGATTAGCAGCAACAGTTGCAGACGAAAACAGTTGCAGATCGAACAGTTGAGACGAAGGAAGACGATGAAAAAGTTGCAGAATGTTCAACTGCAGTTGCAGACGATCCAGATCGCGATTAGCAGCAGCTGTTGCAGACGAAAACAGTTCCAGATTGCGATTTGCAGGCGATTTGCAGTGAGCAGTAGCAACAACAACGCAAACAACAGTGGCGATAGTGGCGGTGTCGCAACAACAATGAAGGCTGCGATGAATAGTGCTGGTGGCGATTTGTTTTCGGCAGTTGAGTCTAGTACGAGAAACTGGTGTATTTTTCGACAGTTCTGTCGATCGATCTTCAATCGGCTTCGAACCTCCAATCTGTAACAGAAGACGATGAAGATGATGAACAGAAACAGAGGCGTTGAATACAATGAAGACGTTGAACTTCAAATGGTTGGATCACGATTTACAGGAGACAAATCGATCCAGTTGCAGCGGCGGCAGCAGTAGGAGCACAGATGACGACGGCGACGTGGTTTTCACGCTAGCGATGAAGGCAGTGATGAATGTTCCGGCAATGACGGCAATGAAGGCCACTCAAGAGGATTCCGGCAATGAAGGCCGACAACAATGATTTCGACGATGAAGGTCGAAACAGATTTCCTAGTAATAAAAACCTAGGTCTCTGATACCATGTTAAGAAATAAAATAATAAAGAAACACAGAGATGTAACGTGGTTCGGCTCTAAGGCCTACGTCCACGGGAGAAGAGAAAGATATTTTCTTATTCTTGTGTAATGTCTTAATGGAGGGACTCCATATATATAGACATACAGGGCTATGTACTTATAGCTATAATTACAATTTTAGTAACTGCTATATTCCTTAAAGGAAATAAATCTTTATAAGAAATAAATCTGTACAGGAAACAAATTTCAACAAAAACATTGTGGCTTAGCTTCCGCAAACTACTTTTTTTTTTTTTTGAGAAGAAACAAACATTGATATATATTAAAAAAAAAAAAAACAGCCTACAACAGAAGGAAACAGCCTAGCAACAAAACAACAACTAAGCAAATAGAACAACAAAAAGGTAACAAAAGGAGCAAGAGGAGCCAAAATAATAAAAACAAGTCAAGGCTCAAGAAGGCATTCGCCCTAATTTCTTATCCAATCATTGAGAGAGAAGTCCCCATTGAGCTTAAATGCAACTATCCATGAACTAGCCATAACGATAAGATCATTCCATAGATTATCACAGTTCCTAGCATTCCCGTCGAAAATCCGTGATTTTGTTCTCTCCAAATAAACCACATTGTGGCTAAAGTGGCTGCTCTCATCACGTTCAAACCCCGGATGCAAAGCGCATGAATGTTCACCAGCTTGATGGCATCCTCAAAAGAAGCTGGAGTCGTGAACCTATCATCAAGCCTTGCTTGCCATTCCATCCATATAGCTGAGGAGAAGTTGCATCTAAAGTACACATGATTAGCAGATTCATCAAATTGAAAGCAAATTGGGCAACAATGGGGTGAAAGTGCAACGTGTGGGAGTCTTTTTTGAAGAACATCTCCCAAATTGAGCTTGTTGTGGAGCAAGATCCACCCAAACACTTTTACTTTGGAGGGTACATGAGCTTTCCAGATCAACGGTGCAAGAGGGAATGGAGAAAAAGATGGGTTGTCAATAAGAAAATGGAAAAAGGAACGACATGAAAAAAAACCCCGAGGAGTTAAGTGCCCAAGTAAAACCATCGTTATTCAATGAAGGTTGAGAAGATCTTAGTAAAAATAATAGTGAAGAAAGTTCAGCCTGTTGACCCACTGTTAATGTAGATGGAACGTGAAGATTCCAATAAAGGGTATCCGTGCGGTTAGCGCTTTCAGAAAAATGGGCAATGGGTTGATGCAGGTTGGACGAAGCGAGTTATAATCTAGGGAAGAGATCAGACAAAGAATTATTACCTAACCAACAATCTTCCCAAAAAAGAAAAGTTCGCCCATCACCCATATTCAGAACAATGTGCGGATAATACAAAGGTAGTAAGGCTAACACAAATTTCCATGGGCTGCAATAAGTGGTTCTAACTGTGGGGACAATACGCCTACAGGATTCGATTGAACCATATCTGCTAGTAATGACACGTGCCCAAAACGATTGATCCTCACAATGGAATCTCCATGGCCACTGCACACATAGAGCTTTGTTTCTTAACACCATATTACCTATCTCTAAACGCCCCCTTCTCCAATGGACATTGTACTGTCTTCTACTTGATCAAATGCAAACCCAAGCTCTTATCCACCCTTTTCCACAAGAAAACTTTCAACATCTTCTCAATAATCTTAGCAACACTCACAGGCAAACGAAAGAGAGACAAGTAATAAGTGGGAATAGCCTCCAGAACTGAATTAATGAGGGAGAGGAAACCTCTTTTCCACAAACTACTTAAAATACATAAAACATGCGAATGTGTCCCATGTATTGAATAGTTTAACTTTGTGCATTTTCTGGGCATATCTAAAAGGCTCTAATGAGAACCTTTAATTATATTTTAACATGGATAATCTAACATGCAACTTTCATATCTATCTTGGAAGATAAGGGTTTTGAGTTTCTTCCCCCTCCGCAACTTCTAACATTAGCCTTGAGTCTACTTTAACAGCTAGGAGTCAATTGACTAATTGTGGTATAGGTATGTTTATGGTTAAGGTGGATTTGGATCCAAAAACTTCCTGTCTATTTTGGTGGCTTTACATTTACTAGATCAGATTATGTTCTATCTTTATGAATAAGAGCATATTGTGGTCTCTGTGGAAGGAGCAAAACAAACGGGTGTTTGATGGGGAGGTGTATCCGGATGCTAAAGTGTGGGAGAATTCTCACCTCCTAGCTTCCTTTTGGGTGGGCAATAATAAGCTATCAAAAGGTTATGCCATAGTAGATTGGCTTAGAGGGTGGGGCAATTTTATATCATCATAGGGGTGGGGTCTCGGGGGCTTGTGATGTATAGTTTTTGTTGGATCCTTTTTACACACATAAATATATAATTTCCTTTGTCTCTTTAAAAAAAAAAAAAAAAAAAAAAAAAAAAAAGCCATATTGTTCATGGAATGAAAAACAAATATTTCCTAAAGTGCCTCAAACTTTGTCAATTCCTTTAATTACTGAATAGAATGTAAATAAAAAAGAACAATCTAAGTTAGGTAAATAAATAAATAAATAATTCATAAAATTCAAGAGATTTGTTAGAAGTTTTTTACTTTTTGTTATGAATAATTGTAAAACGTTGATGTCAACTTCAAGCGATGTCCTTAACTACTATAAACATCTAAAACTAAACCACAATTTCATGTAAAATTGGAAGAAATAAAAGAGTCACTCCAGAGATTAACAAAAATAAAAAAAAATTATTAAAACAAACAAAAACATATTGATTACTATCAACTTGGAAAAGAAAGTAATATGTTAAGATCAGTTGCATGTTTCTTCAATATATGTTAAATACAATAGTTCTGTAAGTCACCAACTTGCCATTAAAAAAAAAAAAGCCTCAATATATTTTGTATATATGCAGTATGTGTCACGCATTATTAAAAGTCCTCTCTTACGTTAAATTTCTATTTATATTTAATTTATTACGTGTTTAAGTGTATAATCATGCTTGTTCTAGCATGAGTTCTTCATCCATACCTTGATGTGATGTAGTAGAGATAAATGGCCTCAAAAGGAATTTCCTTTATTTTGGAAGTGAATAATTAAAATTATATGGTATATACTCATTGATAGAACTTATCAGATTTATAATTTAAAGAATACAAATGTGATTAATTTAAAATTATATTGTTTTTTAACTCATTGGTAGAACTTATCAGATTTATAATTTAAAGAATACACGTGTGTTTAAGACATGTTAACATATGGTTACATGGAAGCCAAATCTGCTGAGCAGCTCCCTCATTAAATTTGTGGTGATGCAGAACTGTTCGTACAAGCTCTGCTCTTGCTCTTGGAAAGCTCAGTGCCCTAAGTGCTCGGGTTGACCCTTTGGTTGGAGACCTTTTATCTACTCTGCAGGTGATTCTTGCTGTTTCACAACATTACTTGTACTTTTACTTCCAAAAAGAGTATGACAGATCACTTACAACTGAAATTGTATCTTGATGTAGTCATCAGATGGTGGGATCCGGGAGGCTGTTCTGACTGCTTTGAATGGTGTTATAAAGCACGCTGGAAAGAGTGTGAGCAGTGCTACTAGAACTCGTGTGATCATGGTTCTTAAAGATTTGATCTATGTTGATAGTGATGAAATTCGAATTTCTGCTGCAAGAGTACTGGGTACCATGTCACAGGTATGAATGTTAAATACCATTACCTTCGGAAATGACAACAACAACAACATCAACAACCACAATAATAATAATAATTCTCTTACTAGATTTGGACTGGGGATAAGTTCAATATAACAATGAATTCTTATTGTGCTTTAACTTCCTCTCTGCTGTCTTTGCAGTATATGGAGGACAGCGAACTCTTTGACTTACTTCATTCACTGGAAAATTCAATGTCATCTACAAACTGGTTTATTAGGCATGGCTCAGTCCTTACAATCTCTTCCATGCTTGGACACAATGCTGCCATGGTTTGCTTGTCTCCAATTCTTCCATCTATCATAAATCACCTAAAAGAAGCTACAAAAGATGATAAGGTATGCTTATTCTGTCAGAAAGCTTTTGTTTAATTTTATTGCTCACTGACTTTTACTCAATGCTCCTCGAAACAGTTCCCTATTCGTGAAACTGCAACAAAGGCATTGGGAAGGCTTCTATTTCATCAAATTAAAAATGAGGCCATAAACATTACTGCTCAAGGGGAACTTGTTGCGGTCCTGATAGCAGCTTTGCAGGATGACTCCAGTGAAGTCAGAAGAAGAGCATTGTCTGGTCTAAAAGCAGCTGCAAAGGTATTTTCCGCATTATCAGATAGGGATCCCTCTAAATTTAGATTTTATCCATTTATGCTTTCTCCTTCAAATTTGTGACTAAGACTGGATCACTGTATGTGGCAGACGAATCCTTCAGCCATTATGACCTATATTCCAAACCTAGGCCCTGCCTTAGCTGAATGTTTGAAGGATAGCAGCACTCCTGTTCGTCTTGCAGCTGAACGATGTATTCTGCACATCTTCCAACTGACAAACGGTATGTAAATTTCATGGGAGAACTTGTTCTCTATGTGTGATTCACCAATGTGGCTTAACTGGTAAATAAATGCCTTGATAGGTTCAGAAAATGTCCAAGCTGCACAAAAGTTTCTCACTGGAATGGACGCTAGACGATTATCAAAACTCCCTGAAAACAGGTATTTTATCACCGATCTCTATCTTTCATCAGAGGAAAGGGGGAAAAAAGAAAAAAGAAGGAAAAGAATGGGATTGTGTATTCTTGGATGCATGGTATGCAAAACAATAATAAGCACATCATACTGCTATACTATTATATGGGTTGTGAAATTTCTGCAGAAATTGGACAAAAACAAAAATATGTTAATAAATTAAATCAGTTCTTGAAAAATCAATTTAAGGATGTGATCTTCACATATTTGAGTCACAGATCTTGAGGTAGTTCTATTGGTTTCATGGTGTGGTATCTCCAGTTGATATGTTATCTTGGTGCTATTCCTTTTTAGGTTATAACATAAACAAATGCATTTCTTGTGAGATTGATATATAATAAACTTTCCACAGCTCAATATTAAGGGGGTTCGAATGCTAATATAACTTCTTTCATTGATAATGCAAAGATTTATTTACTGTCACTATTTTGTCTCCACCATGTCTTTTAATTGTCTGTAATTTTGATGTGGATATACAGCGATAATAGTGACGACAGTGAAGACGACGGAACAACTGGCTGACTAGATTTTTTTTGATTGATTGCTTCCATTTTGATGTCACTGCAGTATCAATTTTGTAAAGTTGGTGAAACTCCCATCGATTTTGTGTATAGATTTGCAGAGAAATTCTCCTCGCCGCCCTTTTTCCGCAACAGCAACTTGTGCTTGATGCAAGTGAGAAACTGTGTTATATATCAGAGGGCATTATACCACCCTCTATTTATATGTATGTTTTATGTCATATTTTCCAAAGAAAATGGGAAATTTTGATAGGAATTAGAAATTTCCTTGTGTTATTTTTCTTGATGAAATAGTTACTTCAACGCTTCTTATCAATGTGACACAACTCTAGGAGAGGTTCTTGTCTGAGAATTTATATTAATGTTAATTTTTCCAAAATCATGTTCATACCAATTGCCATTTTCCTTCTTAGTTGTCACAGATCAAATTCAAGTTTCTAGAAACCAAGTTTGAATGATACAATAAGGTGGTTTCATGAAGATTCAATGTTAAATCCTGAACGGTTGCACTATCATTACTTAAAAAACACCTCTTTTGCATTAGTTCGCTAAACGTTGTATGGGAATGTGTGTTGCAGTAAAATGAAAATGTCAGTTCATCCTAAAATAACGTAACATAATATTAATAAAATGTCGTTTGTTTAGTTAAAAATATAACAATAAAATGTCATTTGACTATAACTGCATATTAAAAATTAAATTTTGCGCTCGATCTCCAATTGGATAAAGGTACCCTTTTAGAAGCAATACTTGGATGTTTTCTGTGGGGATTCTAACACCTACTGGGATATGCTATAATCTTTTTTTTTCTTTCTGTTAGGAGTTAGCTGCTTTGGCATCCATTGAATTGCTCACTCTTTCCTGTTCCTCTTAAGGAGATTATAACTCTAATGCTAGGCTCCGTGCCTATGCTCTTAACTCCAGTGAAGCAATATTTAGTGGATTTTTGACAAATATAGGCATGATTTTTTAGCCAAGTTTACTAATCCAATACTAATTGGCACTTGATCCCTAGTGTAAATATATCCCAAATAGTTGGTATTTGAGATTATATAGAGCCAACATAAAAATAAACAAAATGTTGTGAATATGTTGAATATCCAAAAGTAATTACATATATTATACATATGTATCAAGAAATATAATATCAAGGTGGTATATGTGTCCAAATAATGTATGTATTCAATTGGTACATGTATCAAGTAGCATACGTATTTATACGTATACTATTTGTATAAGTACTTCCTCCCAACGTGATCCATGTGGGAGGCCAACCCACATGAATCATGTTGGGGTTGGTGGTGTTGGCCTAAGCGGTTCATCACTTGGCACGTTTCTAAGTATACTTTGATGAAGTATATTTTGATGATTACGAACAAAAAATTTTTCGATGCTAACGAGCTTCAATCAAGAACTTATCTCGGCACCTCAAGAAAGTAAAAAGCTAAAGAACGATTCGATCAAGGAATTCAAGATCACATCATACGTTCAAAATCGTTTCAATCAAGGACTTCAAGATCGCATCATACGAAGAATGATTTGATCAAGAAATTCACGATTACATCATTCGATCAACGTTCACGACATTCAACTCAAGAGCGAAGTTTTTATTGAAGATCTCATAATGATGAGTTGAATTTAAAGATTATGAGAAGAATACACAAAGTATTTAAGGTATCTTTCATCAATCGTTATTGCTCAAACGTTTTTCAAAACCATACACAAATCACTTGCATACGTCTTTCAAAATTGCATATATTTCTTGCATGTTTTGATCCATACACTTTACAATATTTCAAATGATTTAATTTTCTATGTTTGCTTTGATTTCAAATTTACCGAGATTTTTAATCGTATTTATCGAGTTTTTAATCAAAAGTCAAAAACTGTTTTCAAGAGTCTTTCAGCTATTACCTTGACACCAAAGAAAAGTTTGACCCAATGCTTTATTTTTGTCCTAGTTGATCTTGATTCGACATTATAAGTATATTGATTGTTCACCAATAACCGAATACTTTTGTCTGTAAATACTGCATATTTGATTCGATCCATTTTATTCCCTATGAGTTCCAGTATCGATAAGAATTCTACTTCTTACTGTTCATATGTTATTGCATAAAATAAATATAACATACCAATTCGTTATGTATGGATGATGAGATTCCTTTAATACAGAGCCAATTCCAATAGACGTATTGAACGTTCCCGTTGGTGTCTAATGTTTCATCGGTGCCCTCCTGAACTTGATAAGTTAGGACACAGATGACTCATTAGAACGCTGATAACATTCAAGGTTGAATTAAATTGATTCATCAGGACACTTACTTGTAAGTAGCGGCCTCACTTAGAGTCAACCTTTGAAGTTGTCAGGACGCTGATTGTAAATCAACTCACTGAAATATCTCTAAGAGTCTAAGTTCTTCAAAGATCTTATCTTTGAGGACACTGATAGTTATAAGTTGAAAAAACTATCAGGACGCTGCCTAGATAGGAGTATCCTCATCCTTAGAACCAACTAAATAACTTTCAGGACGCTGATTGTCCTTCAGCATACTTAGTGTTGTTTTCAAATGTTTTAAAATGTTAGGATGCTTACATAGTCGTAATACCCTTGTGTTTTGTATTTTAAAAGGTAGGACGCTTACTCGGAAGTAGCGCCCTCATGTGTTTTCAAATGTTTTAAAACAAAGCAGAATGTTAACTGTCTATTGGCGCCCTCAAGGTTTAGTCGTTTATGTCGCAAAACAAGTCAGGACGCTTACGATTTAATACCGCCCTCACTTCAATGTTCAGCAGGACGCTTATGCTTAATAAGCGCCCTCAAGGAACAAAACGACAAAGTTGATATTATGCGTCAGGATGTTGATTAGGAAATCAAGATGCTAATTCAACAACTGTCACTGTTCTGACAAGTACACTATTTCAGTTTACTTTTTCAGAACGGATCTTTGCATAGAATTCTTTTCAGATTTATCAGAGATTTTTTCTGATGCATGAATCAAGTTTCCTGAAAGTTGTCCTATTCATGTAATCTGAAAAAGAACCAGAATGTTAGTGAAAATTACGGTTACCTTTTTCATGAAACATTCTAGTCGTTGTGTGTAAACATTTACATTGGATTTGAATTTAAAATGACTAACGACTATTTTCTACTAAGTCTATAAATACCAACACTTTGAATCAAACAACTCGTCGAAAGTTTTTATTGTGCCAAAAACTTTTGTATGTTAGTCGTTTTTCAATATTCCTAAAAGTTTTCAACTGTTCTAGTTTTTCAAACTATTTTTCACTGATACTCTATTTGTTCAAAGGATTTTCATACTAAGCTTAAATTATATTTTATCTTTGAAAATCTATTTGAATTATATAGAATTGGTTTCTACGCAAATTCTCAGCATGGGTCTATTCTTAACATCAATCTGGCTGATCAAGGAATTGAGAGATAGTGTTACTATGATTAATTCACCTTAGTAATTATATAATGTAATTTCATCAATTAAGCACCTTAACTCACCTTATTTGTCCAATAAGGTTATTTTTCCTAATTAATTAACTTTATTTATCCTCTAAGGTTATTATCTTAATTAATTCACCTTATTTCCGAGATGTGGGTACTATTCCCTTTTAATTAATCTTAGTTATCAAATAAGGTTATTATCTCAAATTACCTTATTTATTCTATAAGATTACTATAGGTTAATATACCTATAATTATTATTAATTGATTATTATCATTATCGTGACTATATTAATAACACTTACTCACAAGTCACAATACAACATATATAATCCAAAGACATAATCAAGTAATATTATATTGTAATATGTGGTTTAATCATAGTTCATTAACTAAGGTTAATTTCTAACCAAACTTGGGTTAATACACTTTGCCCCAACCTCCCATCGCCAACCGTTGGTCATGGTTGGAAGCCACTTCAAGCCAGAGAAATTGTTTAATCATATGACAGCCTGCCATTGAATAAACCCAATGGTGGAGGAGGGTCCAACTGGCTAGATTGATTAACGATTTCCTGATTTCTTACTTATAGACTCAACAATTACATCTGCTTTATGAGGACCTTTGTTTATAGCCTTAAGAAATATAATATTTCTCAAAGCATTGGATACCCATATGAAGAAATATAATATAGATCAAAACATTGGGTAACTGCAAGAAAAATAATATAGAACCAAAGTCACTGACGGCTTATTTTGTTTGTAATATCTTCTGACCCACATGAGATCTCCAAATTCCAAGGGTTTTTTGTCAATCAAGGCGTCAATGTAAAGATACGGTGGGTCTTTAGCTAGACTTTGCAAAAGGAAAAACAAAAAAGGGGTATGTCTTCTTCACTTACTTGTTATGTATTTGGATTATTATTATAATGTTCTATTTGGATTATTACAGCTTGAAGCTATAAAGAAACTTTGTTCGTAACCCGAAGCTACGTTGTTATATTTTAATTCATATGACAAAAGGTTGTGGAGAAAATACTTTATAGCTTAAAGCGGTGAAAAAGTTTATTTTGATTAATTGTACATGAAGTTGTAATATCAAATAAATATAAATATTATAATATTTGATCCAAAAAAAAAATTATGATCAAATACAATGAAGGTGCAAGATCAAAATTATGTGAAAAATAAATTTATAACCTGAAGCTATATAGAAAAATTCATATAGCATGAATCTATACTGATATTTTCTTTACATAACCTGAAGTTATGTAGAAGAATTTATAGCCTGAAGTTATTAAAAAATAATTTTCTAGCTGAAAGTTATGTTATAATTTCATTTACTTACTTATTTCTCTTATTTCTAACATCTAGCGTAACATGTAATTTATATATTCTAACATCATTAACAATATTTCATCTGAAATCATGAGTTTTGTCCACGAGACCCACATATTTGTGAATTTGTAAATTAGTCTGAAACTAATATTACGTATTATTATATTAACATTAACACTAGCATTAATATTTTGTTTATTATGATGTTGTTACTAATACTAATAGTGACACTAACCTTTTTTATTATTATGATGCACTATTACATTTTCTTTTATTACTTAAATACTTGTTTATGATTAATTAGTCCTTTCAATTAATTAACGTAATTTTTTTTAATGATTTAACATTTTCAATTTATTTATTTATTAGACATCTCATAACAAATAATTATAATCTTTAATTCAAAGGTTTATCATAATTAAAATTGTACCTGAAGTTACAATATCACAATCATATGAACCCGAAGTTTATTAAATCAAATGATGAATTGCACACGACGTTGCAATATTAAACGTGTCATAAGATAAATTATATATTGAAGATGATAGATTTGAAAAAATAAATTATCTCATATGTGCTCTTGAGGTAGCAATACAGAGAATGTTGAAATTTTCTCAAGAAAATTTGTGATGCAAATTACTATGTTCATCCACTTAATTTTATATCATTCCCTAAAGTGAATGTTACTTTAATGATCATCAATAAAAGAAAATGATGAATATAACATATAACAAAGGTTATGATTATGGATGAGAAAATGAAGGTGGCAAATGTCATAATTAAAATTATTATCGAACTATGGTAGTTACAAACATTAGAATATGGTTACAACCATATATTTAAAATAGATCTATTTCATTTCACCAAAAGTAAAATAATCTTATCGTAGCACAAAATAAAAGTTTGTAGAATAAACCAAATGTTAGTGTAAGTGTTTGCTTTAGGTGTGAAATGAAAAGAATTGATTATGCACCTGTTATATACCAAATATTTGATTGATTTATCAAACCTCAATAAATAAAAGAAAGTTGAATTGAAAATATATTCATAACTCCAAAAAAGCGAATATTATGCTATCAAAATGAAGCAAAATTTCACAAAAATAATATTTTCATAACATACATATAGATCTAGAACATTTTGGTCCATTTTAAAGATATATGAAAATAGATATTACATTGCTTCATTTTTAGCGAAAACAAATTTTACAAAGGTTTCTCATTTTTATTTTTGGCTTCTGAGGTCAATTAAACGATTTATGATAAAAAAAAAACGAGAAATTTTTTGACATAAATATATATTTGCCAAGATTGAAGACCATCAATGACATTTTTCATAATAACAATAGTCATTTTTATAATACAATCTTCTTGCCATTAGAGGAAGAGCAGCCAATTTCAGAAGAATGACGTGCAAAATTGCTAAAATGCAATATAAGCGAATGTAAGGCAATCTTCCCACCATTATGGGGGAGAAATAGCTAATTCCACGAGAATGGTGTATAAGATTACTAGAATGCAATATAAGCTAGTGTAAGACAATCTTCCTAGCATTGGGGGGAGAAGAGAAAAATGTCAAAAGAATGACATGTAAATTGTTTGAAAGATAACATAAGTTATAAGCTAATGTGAACTAAAAGTTCAAATGATAAATTAAAGTGAATGATAAATTCACACGATCGATTATATACAAAAGAATTTTCAAATTAGTTGACTGATATATTTATATTTAGTCTCTCAAGGACAATTTACAAATGATACACCTGAAGTATAGTTGACCGATCAAATCAAAGGACACAACTTCCTAAAAAGGAAGCCTAAACAAATGATTGATAAATATATAAACATTCTGAAAGAATGAATGAATTAACAAATAAATATTACATGAAAAGTATACGAGTATCTCCAGAAGAGATATAAATTGAGAAATACCCTGAAGTAGTATGTGTATCTCATGAGGAGATAGAAATTGAGAAATGAATATACCCTGAAGTGATATGCGTATCTCCTAAATAAATATGGATTGAAGAATTTATACTCTCGTAGAGGAATAAATATTAAAAAATTATCAATTCTTTTATATTTGAATCTATTCATATTTGAAAGCTATGGAATAGAAATGTTAATGTTGCTATTGACAATATTTTAAAATGACATTTGATATTATGGGATCCCAAACCATAAAAATATAAAAGAATGTCGACATTGAAAAGGTGGAAATGGGCAACTTCAAATATAACTAAATTCGTTGAAAAATTAAAAGCTATCTGAACCAAAAGTTTTAAGTTCTAATACCTAAAGAGGTAAATCATGTTAGATATACACAAAAATATATATTAATCCATGAATAATGATATCATACAAAAAAAACCCTTGAAGGATTTATGAGTTACACTTGAAGCTCCAAAATAACGATTCTTGAAGGATTTAAAAGGCCTAGAGTACATGCTGCATTAATATTCATATTGATCAATATGCATATACATTTTCATAATTGTTATGAGTGAACATTCTAACAATCATATTTACATATGCATTTTATTCATTTTATATATTTACTTATTGTTGCATATGTTAAGAGTTTATCATAATATATTTTAAAGGGAGAATTTGAGATGAAATATCTTGGGAAAGCAATTTTTTGTCTCGCCCTGCAGATCGAGAATTTTTCAAATAGGATTTTTGTCCATTTATTAAACGTATTAAGAAATTTATTGAAGAAATTTCATCTTGATAAGACATATCCATTAGATTCTCAATACTTTGAAATCACTGAAAATGAATAAAGTCAAGTGCAATAGATGCACTTATATACAAAACTAGATATTGTTTTCTCTATTAACATACTTACAGGATATAGTTTTACACCAAATTAAACTGGTGTTAAGCATGCATTATGGTATCTTTAAGAAAGTAAGCGATACAAAGTCTATCTTATTCTAAAAAGAGAAAGACAAAACTGGTTAAATATACATATACTAGATATTTTTCAGACCCCCACCATGCTTGATCCAAGCACATTTTCACTTATGGTGATATATATCATGGAGCAGACAATAGTTGCTACATCTTTGAAACATCCAGAAAAGTATCACGACTCCTGAAGCAAGTCAAGAATGTTTATGGTAGAGAGTTATAATACAGGAGAATCGTGTGAATTATCTTCAATCAAAAGCTCTCTTACAATATTAGAAGAAGACAATGCAGCAAATATTGCACAATTATGATAAGCTTATATTATAGCTGACAAAGCCAAATATATTTCACAAAATATCTTCTTCACGCATGAGCTACAAAAGAATGACAAAATTAAAGTCTGAACAAATAAGAGCAACTTATTTATTAAAGTTTTGCCTATTACAAAGAAGATTATATACAATATTGAGATGCATCGACTTAAAGATTTTCAAGGCAAAGAAACATAAATAAATTCTCCTACGTCATCTTGAGGGGAGAACTAAAAAGGAGTTCTTGTTTAGTCCACTATACTTTTTTTTTTCCTTTGTTATAATTTTGTCCCACTGAGTTTTCCTGGCAAGGTTTTTAACGAGACAATCGTAACAATATAAGACTTCAATAGAATATTATACTATTTTTTCTTTCACTAAACATTTTTCCATTGAATTTTCTCTTATAAAGTTTTAACGAAACATATTCTAATATTCAAAAAAGTGTTGTAAATATGTCAAATATTCAAATAGTAATTACATATACTATATACATGTATCAAGAAATATAATATTAAAGTGGTATATGTCCAAATAACATATACCACTTTATATATTCAATTAATACATATATCCAGTGATATACGTATTTATACATATATATTATTTGTATAAGTACTTCCCCCAACGTGATCCATGTGGTAGGCAAACCCACATGAATCACGTTAGGGTTGGTGGTGTATTAATTGCAGCACTATGTAGAGAAGAAGATGAAGTGAAGGAATGAAAATCAATGAAAGTATTTTCTTCTTCTCGAAACTTTCTTGTTTGATGAGTTGTTATACGACACCAAAAAAAAAAAAAAAATTATAAAAAAAAAAAGGAACTATAGAGCAGGCACAAGTTCCTGATACATATGCCATATGGCAAGTCCAAGAAACGCAAACCAGCTCCTATTGTGCCTTTGCTCTTATGGTGCCTAGAGAGTAACTCTCTTTGAAGCTCCATGACGGCAAAGGTTGAAAAGAGGAGTGACTCAAACGGAGGAGAGAAAGAGTTGTTTTGTTGAAAAGAAAAGCAGCCCAGCCTGCACAGATGACCCAGAAGTCCAAAACACAGTTCATTTGGCAAAACTGATCCTGCAATCTACCTGCAAGAAATAGAAGACACCCTTAATTTTCAACTGTTACTTTATTAATATGACAGTTTACTACAATTAATTCTCTAATTGACCGGGCATGGAAGCCTTCACAATCTTCAAGAAGATGAGAGGCATTCTTTGATTTCACCCGATCCAATCAATAATGAAAAATGCGTCATCAACATTAACATTATAAACAGTCCAATC